>CAJVPV010003012.1:0-11970 GCA_910591835.1 Acaulospora morrowiae | reverse complement strand
TGCGAAGGTTTATTGTTAACAATGTCCTCCACAGAAGGTGGCCTACTGAAAAGAAGGATGAAACCTACTGCAGACAATGCATTTATCTTGTTTGGTGAATTTCTTGAAGAAGGTTTGTCATGGGTCACATGATTTATGTACACGTATTATATTACTATTGTGTCGTCATTCTTCCAAGAACTAAAAAAAACAAACAAAATTCCAGTGGAAGAATTCCGTGAGGCTGTTGGCGAAAAGAACGTTTCCGATCTCTATAATGCGTTAAAACTCCATCGCAGATGTCGTAAGGACTCAGACCAAGAAGTGAAAAAGGCTGCGTCGGGAATAATATGTATGCTGACGGAGTGGTTCCCACAATTTTCCGATTGGCGTGAGCTGGTGAAAGACGATGAACAGAGTGAAGTCGAAAAAGTGATAAAAGAATTTTCGAAAATAAAAAAGCCAAGTATACCACCACGTGTGGCTCTTCCCCCGCCATGTAATTATTTCCCACTTTAATTAATTGTCCGACTCGATGATGATTATTAACAATGATCTGTCTTCTAGCATTATATTTTGATCGTGACGTCACCCGTTTACTCAAAATGTTTCGCACTTCATTGACCGAAGGACTTCCCACTTCAAGTATTCCGTCATTACTGAATCATTATGGTCCAAATAAAATCCCGGAGCCGCCTAAACCATCTATTTTCAATATGATATTTAACCAATTGAAGGACTTCATGGTCCTCATTTTGTTGGCCGCCACAATTGTCTCTGCGGCCGAATCCGATTTCAAGGGAATGGGTGTGTTGCTTGTCGTCATCGTGCTTAATACCATTATTGGGTTTACTCAGGAATACAAGGCCACTAAGGCCTTAGAAGCTTTACAAAAACTATCGGTTCCTAAGGTATATAGTAAGACTTTCATTGGAATAGTCACGTGTTATATTTTTTGAGACTAATGATCGTCATATAAAAAGGCACGAGTAATTCGGGATGGTCAACAGTTGGAGATTGATTCTTCTCAACTTGTTCCAGGTGATATTGTAGTATTAGAAGAGGGTGAGGCCGTTCCCGCAGATGTAAGAATCGTAGAATGTTCGCATCTGGAAGTGATCGAGTCAGCACTTACTGGTGAAAGTCTTTCGGTATCAAAGAGCGTGAAGAAGATTTGGACAAATGTGGGTCTTTTTACATTAAACTTATTTTGTTGATGAACGCTAATTGATTGAATTTTTGTTAATTTAATTTAATAGACAAGAAGCCTTCCACTAGGTGATTGTAAGGGCAATGCATTTATGTCAACTGTGGTTTTCAAGGGTCGAGGCAAAGGTCTTGTTGTCAGAACTGGCAGTGATACGGAAGTAAATAACATGATTTCTTTTTTTTATCAATGCGCACATAGATGGTCTTTGTCCGTTCACCGTCCTATTTTTATATAATAGATTGGTAAGATTAGTGCTGCCATCTCCTCGTCCAAAAAGGTTACAACACCGATTCAACGTAAATTGACAAAACTTGGAAAATTTCTCGTTGTTCTCGCAATATTTTTGTGCATTCTCGTCATAATTATCGGAATCGCATATAAACATAGCGTGAAAGATATGATTTCTATTGGCATAAGGTATGTAACATAAACTTCTCGTGTTAACCGTCCATCTCCTCATAAGTTCTAAACTGTGGTTGTAGTTTGGCAGTATCGGTCATTCCGGAAGGTTTGGTAGCGGTGACCACAGTAACAATGGCTATAGGTGTTCGTCGTATGGCAAAACGTAGTGCCATCGTGAGAACCCTACCTACCGTAGAAACGTTAGGGAGTGTCACTGTAATATGTTCCGATAAGACTGGCACACTGACCGAAGGAAAGATGGGACCATGTGAACTTTGGACAGCTGACGACACACATTATTCATTTACTGAGCCAACATCCTTGAATCCGAGCGAGGGTAAAATAGTTACCTATCCTCGAGAGTATTATTGTAAAAGGCTTTTCAAAACACGTTCCGAGAAATCGCAGTCAAAAAACGAGAAGGTTGATTACACAACGTTCGAATCACATGAAATTCCGAAAAAACTAGAAGACGCGCCAGCGCATCTGATAGCGGCAATGATGATTGCATCTTTGTGTAATAACTCTTCTGTCATAAGAAAAGATGGAACCGAAGATGAGTGGAAAGGAATAGGCGATCCAACAGAGGTCGTATCTTTTATACATTTGATATTTTTCGTTTATCCATGAAAAAGTTCCGTTTGATCTAACTTCGAATATTACAGGTTGCTTTGGTGCTCGCGGCTCAAAAAGGAGGCTTCTCAAGAAATTATTGGGAAACAGAGTATGGGTTCTCGAAATTTAATGAGAAACCCTTTGATAGCGAACGTAAACTTATGAGCGTAGTGTACACAAACACATTAGAACAATTTAAGCAAATGAAATTTGTTTTGGTTAAGGGCGCACCTGAAGAACTACTTAGCAAATGCACACGTTGCCTACCTAACGTGTTGACATCAAAAGTGGACGCACCGTTCGACATAATTCTTGGAGAGAAGGAGAATTGTAAACCATGTGAATTGACGGAGAAATTTGTTGAAGACGTATCAGAACAAAGCTCGAGAATGGCATCACAAGGTTTAAGGGTCCTTGGGTTGGCATTCAAATTAGCTTATGAAGATGAGTTTCCTCTCTTCTCTTCTGATGTGGATGAAGACATTAAAGAAGCGAAAGATGTCACCTCTCCTGAATCGCCATCAATGAACCCACTGTTTGCAGAAAAGGATTTAACATTTGTTGGATTGATTGGGCTGATAGATCCACCAAAAAAATCTGTTGCGGAATCTGTTCGAAAATGTAAGGAAGCAGGAATCCGTGTTATTATGATTACTGGCGATCATGCTGCTACAGCTACCGCAATAGCGACAGATATCGGTATAATGGAGCCCGAAGCACCACATATGGTTAGCTTATTTATTTATTTATTATCATTTTTTTTAAAAAATAATACGCTTTTTTAATGCAATTGATGACTTCCTAGAACCGTGTAATTCGTGGTGCAGAAGTTGATCTTCTATCAGATGAGGCTATCGCACAATTAAATCCATTTCCTAATATTTTTGCGCGTGTCAGGTGAATTAAATTCTACCCATTTATTATATTGCAAAAAGCATTATTTGCTTAGCATACGAGTTTTTTCTTTTTCAGTCCGGATAACAAATTAAGAATTGTCAAGGCTTTACAGAATCTCGGTAACTCGGTGGCTATGACCGGAGATGGTGTCAACGGTAAATAGCTTATTTTGTAATGTTCTTTTCGTATTTACGTTTGTTGAATAATCTTGTTGTTTGTTCCAGATGCACCGGCGATTAAGGCCGCAGATGTCGGTGTCGCGATGGGGATTAGTGGTACCGAGATCACAAAACAAGCTGCGGACATTGTCCTCGCCAATGATGATTTCTCAACCATAGTTGCAGCGGTTGAGGAAGGGAGACAAGTGTTTGATAATATTCTCAAATTTATTGTGTATCTCTTAAGTTGTAACGGAGCCGAGATCGTTTTGATGTTGCTTTGCGCAATCATCAATGTAGAATTACCTTTTACAACCATAATGATTTTGTTTGCCAATATAATCGGTGAGCATCTAAACTACATCATAATACTTTTTATTGTTGATAATACTTATTCAACTTGATATGTGTCCAATTTACAGCTGATGTTCCACCCGCAATATCTCTTGGCATCGAACCAGCCGAAGGCGATCTCATGAAAAGAAAACCACGTGATCCGGGTTCTGGCGTGCTCAACGCGTACACAACGTCAATATTGATAATGCAAACATTTGTGATGGCCATGGCAACATTTGGTTTATATGAGATCGCACTGAATATTGAGAAAATTCCATTAGAAGATTCTAGATCATTGGCATTTGCCACATTAACCACCATGCAGTTGTTTCAAGGGTTCCTGTCTAGAACACTAAATGAGAGTGTGTTTAGGACCGGATTTTTCGGAAACAAGGTTCATTAATATTATCTTATGATTTATTGTAACTCCTTTTATTCGTAAATTAATATGGTAATTTCAATTTTGTAGTGGATGGTTGGAAGCGTATTTGGATCTTTTATCACACTGGCGATTGGTATCTATGTGCCAGGTAAGAATTAGTGATTCAATTTTCGACAGAAATTGCAGAATTTCTAATTGATTGTATATCAATACAATTAGGTATTAGGGAATGGTTTACACTTACACCCATCCCAGCTTTTGGATGGGCAAAAATTTCAATATGTCTTGCCATCCAGTCAATGTTTAGTGAAATTGGTAAAATGTTCGGACGAAGGATTAGAGATAAGGAGATTGACAATGAGTTACAATTTTGAATGGTCACAACCACATAATAATAAGAATTGGATAGAAAGCTACAAGAATCCTACTAATTTTCGAGGCAAAATTCGTAATGTTTAATATGTATTTTGTTATCTATTAATTGTTATTCTTTAATTAGCATACTTTTTTAAAATTAATTCTATACACTTTATAATATTAATGTAAATAAATAAACAAATAAATAAAATAATGTTATCTAAAAAATCGTTAATATTTACTGTAATTACGTTATTTTTCATGGTAGAGACCATCACATGGTTAGTTTTAAATGAAAAACACTGAATTTTGGAATTTGATATATACTTGTACGTATTTCGATATGATATAAATATATTCTTTCATTTTTTATATTGGTATAAGAACAGAAAAAAAATCAGATGATTTATAGTGTGTAAATAAATAAAAAATTATATATTTTTTTACAATTAAATAAAAATTTTATTTATTTCTATTTATTTTTTTTCATTTATATTTCATATAATTGTACTTTTTAGAAATAAAATAAATAGGTTTTTTTAAAAAAATTTTATAAAGAAATATTTATTAAATAATTATAAAAATTCTAATTGTAAAGATTTTTTCTTTACATACTGTATAAATGTCAATAAATAAGTTAAATATTTATTATTTGATTAAGATTTTGATATTCAGGTAAATGTGATATGTTTGTGAAGATATTTTTTACTTGTCCTACTGAAACCAGTGAAAAAACAAGTCAGAAGAATGGTACTTAATACAACACAAATCCAGAATGATACAGATAGATACCATAAAATATTTAATCCCATTCTTCATCTTCATCTTCATCTTGTTCACCCGCTGTCAATCGGTTCCTTGCTTTAAGCTGAAGTGTGCATTAAAACAATAAATAAGTTTACATTCAAGAAACATTTGTTATTTATTCGAAATACTTGCCGCTTCAGCAAGGCTTTGTTGTGCTTTGGATGGTGTTTCAGACTTAAAATAGACGATTTCATTAATATTATCTAAGACCATTCATTAATATATATATATGTATAATACATACATTCAATCCAGGTCTTGGGGGAGCTAAAGGTCTATCTCCAGGCGCTGATGGTTTAGGTGGAATATATGGTTTTGATGCTGGTTTGCGACCTGTTGTCAAAATTTTATTACTCATAACGTTCGGAAATTACTTTTTTTCTTTAGGAGTTAAAACAATAAATTAAAAATAGAAAATATGAGACAAACTACCACTAATTGGGATCTTTTTCGTAGATGCGACTGGATGATCTTGTTCAGTTTCTTCATTAGCACTTGAGCTTTCGGTCGCCTAGGAATAAAAATTATGTTACCGATCTTTTTTCTTGAAAGAAAGCCATTCCTAAAAGCAATCTAATACACACTCTTGCGGCCGCTTTTTTAGCTTCCAAAGCTGCCTTCCATCCACCAGATGACATTCCTGGAAAAACTGATACTGGTGCGCTTTTCTCATTCCCATACTTATTCCTGGTACTACCACCACCAACATTATTTGCCGACTCGCCATCACTGCCTTCCTCTTCGTCTTTCCTTAAACTTCTGGGTGAGGTTGCCCTTCCTTGAGGTTGTTGGACTGGCGCTGGAGGTGGAGGTGGTCTACGCTTCGCCGGAACAGGAACGGGTTTCGGTGCCGCTACCTTAACTTCTTCTAAATAGTTACTAGGTACCCACCCTTGTCCGTCATCATTCTTCGCTAGCCACCATCCGTTATCATCTTTCTCCATTACCTCTAATATATCGCCTTTTTTAAATGACAATTCACCATCATCCTCTGTCATGAAATCGTAAAGTCCTTTGTACATTGGATTTCTCGATGGGGGCGGCGGTGGTATCCGAGCACTTGTCGACGTCCTTTGGGTAATTTTTTCTGTAGATTCAGAGGACTTTCGAGGAGCTTTTTGCTCATTAGGACTTTTTGGCACTACCCTAGACGATTCGGTTTGTGCCGCCCTAGTTGGTACTGTCTTAGATGCTATCTTAGATGCTGGTTTCACCGTTTTCCCACCAGCCTTTGGTTTCGATGAAGTCTCCTTTCTCTGACATGGAGGATTCGAAACACTATTCGCGGGCTCACCAGAACACACGGACACTGTTTGACTTTTATAAACATCATTTCTCTGAACAGTTTCATCTTTGACAAACTTGATTTTTGCCGTTTTTCCAATTTTTTTCGTATATTCGATGTTCGCCGCTATGTTAACTTCAACCCTCGATCCCGTGCGTTGTAATAAATGCACTAAAAATTCGGTCTTAAAGTAACACGAGCATACCAAGTCTCCTAATTCTTTTGTTGGATTGTCAATATGAATTATCATCCAATCATCACGAAGATTCGATAGACTGATTTTCGTTATCGATGTTAGATTGATGCTTCTTTCAACATTCATTGTTAAAAGTTTCTTTTCGATTTGTGAAATGACAATGTATATGACTTTCTCTGTCTATTTTGTTTGAAAAATAATTGATATCATTAATGAAACAAATACACCGAAAGCAAAGGTATTCAATATCAATATCAGAAATTACATACCAAAACCAAACTCCTAGGACTCGGTTTGCTAGTTCGGGCAAGGCGTGGAACCAAAAGTTGAATCTTGCTGCTGAATGCCACAGTTTCATTTGCTTAGAAAGGACGATTCCGTAATTAATTTATTATTAGAGAAATGAATATTAAATTATATGTATTCTAAGATACTCACATTTGATATTGCAGGCATTTCTAATGGCTTCTCCGCTACCTCCGGCTACACCGACGTTTAGATAATCGCCCACAAATTTTCTCATGCTCAACAGGCTAAACCTTCGCCTCTCCTTGCGTTCACCCAAAATTTGATGACCATAGTCGCGTAATTGCACGTAAATAATCTGGTCTTTGTTTTTCTTCCAACACCTTTGTATGCGAGTGGCGCATTCGTTTTTGTACCTAATGTAGTTTCGATAAGCACGTTGTATACGTAATGCCATGTTATGCCAATATCTGTCCCGAAGGTGTTCGAGCGCCCAAATCTTAATGTCGTACAAAGACAATGTCAGCATTAAAATTAAAAGTGCAAACAATTACAAAAAAAGAACGCATAATAATGACGGAGAAAACTGACAGTCTCGGGATGACGAATGAAAGCTTTTGTTACTCCCATCTGCCATTCTTCAGAAGCGATGTTACAATCCTTTAAAATACGTTCGGAACCAGACTTCGGATCCCCTTGCCAGATACATTCACCCGCGTATGATGTCTTTTTCGACAGCAAATAAAACCTAAATGAATATAAATAAGTAAATAAAATAAATAAATAAATAAATAAAATACCACAAGATTTACCTTTCCAGAAATTTTTCGAATGTTTGCCTGTAAGCGAAACCTGCGCGCCTAACTCTAATGTTCTCGTTTAGACCAAGATACTTAATTTGATGTAACACCATCTTTTGATCGTACTCGATGGGACTCTTATTTTGGTTGGGCTTTATGGTACGTATATATGATGGTTGTGCCTGCATGAGATTATTCACTAGTGCGTTTGCTGATGTCTATTTATTGTATGTTAAAATTTTCAGAATTATGAATATTCTAACGCTAACAATTAACGCAGGAAACACGGATAGATTTGTATAAACCTTAATCTTGTCACTAGCTGTAGGGGGTCGTTTCTTTGAATCTCGATCGACCTGGTGTGGAAAAATCTTGCTTAAGAACTTATTTTCACTGTTTGCTATCAACTCCAGCAAATCTTTGACTAGTTGATCCTTATTCTTATCAGTCATCTGAGGTATGGAGTAGAATACGTCACCCGCATAGTGTTTTATTAAGAACTTGCTTCCCCTCGACTCAAAGTGAGGGTTTGAACTCAGAGACCCAAGTCTTTGTATGAAAGAATTGTCCGCCGCATCGGAATCTGCATGCGCTGTAGCACAAGCGTCGTTCAGCGCGGCGAAAACTCCCGGCGGACGTTTTTCCTCAATGAGATCGCACACGACCTTATTATTGAAGAAGTCGATGGGTGTCCATTTAATTTTTTCCCTAACATATTCCTCTTGTTCAGTCTTGAGGGTAAGTTCAATAAAAATCTGTTGGAGCTTCTCGTTAACATAGTTAATGCACAACTGCTCAAAGCTATTCTCTTCAAATATCTCAAAGCCATAAATATCCAGAACACCAATAACATATGAAGCAGCAGACCGAGAACGCAGAGCAGCATTTATGCGTTCCACGATCCATTCAAATAGATTGTTGTAAATGCCTTTAGCAAGAGCATCTCGCACGGCAGAAGCCTTTCGTCAGATATATTATAAATAATTAGATCGATAAGGACCAAGTGCACTATAAATTCATCATAATATATAATACCTGAACTAGATTCAATGGAACATCATATACTGAACCTCTGCGGCCACCACGCGCAGTCTCAATCATACGACTTGTCAAGACCTATGAATATAAAATTGTTAAAAAAAGGTGTCATGTATTTGATGAAATACTAAATTATGAACCATTAATCATACCTTGCTCAAAGCACCTTCGTCAACCTCCATTATATAAGCAATAAAATTCGTGACTATACGTAAAGATCATTCGTTAAACATATTAGCATTTTCAACAAGGCCTTTAAAGTTAATGAACATATGACCGGGATAAATATACCATTTTCGTCGCTAACGACAGAGTTTCCATTATCATCTTCTTCAAATACCACGTTTCCCAACCAAAGAATTATAGCTAACATCCTAAAAATATTGTTCTGCTCATCTTGTGTGAGACCAATAACTTCCATTGCTTCCTAAAAATAAAAAAAAGAATATAATAAAACAATTAGTATAATTGTAGAAATGATTAATAATAAAGAAAAAATATATATTATTCACCAAAGTATCTGAGTAATCTTTGGAGTCATCAATTCCATCCACATCTAGACATTGGCTCCTGCTAGTATATAGATAACTTTCAGGTCCCTGAATACCGAATTGTTCTTTGTAAAGCAAATACGGTCACGAAACTAATCACGCGTGACAAACATGAACAATCAATTAGAAGGAAAGTCACAAACCTCGATATTCATCAGATGCTGCCTTGGTAAATTGATAAAAGATGTGGAAATTGCGCTCGTTTTCAATTTGACCAACAACACGACCCTACGATATTATTTTTGCGATCATTGGAACTTAATAATTAAAAAAAAAATGCAAAGTAACATCAATATTTATAAATTTACTTTTTCCAATAAATAATTAGTTATCACTGCACCGACTGGTTCACCAACAGAGTTAAATTGAATCTCCAAGTATTTGCCCTATTACAAACGAAAAACAGGAGAAATGTGCACGTGGGATGAAATTATTCAATATTTACTAACGAAGTTACATTGTAAATTAAATTCATAACATAACATACATGGCGACTTGAATTATTGTTTCTAAGTGTCTTTGCACAACCAAAGCTTTCTAGTAGAGGGTTGGTAGCCAAAACCATATCCTTGATCTCTTGAATCGAAGAAGATTTTCCACCACTCACGGTTGCAATATATTGCATAATCTGAATATAGATTTCCTTAATTTAATATGAAAATGGTCGTAATTATCGTTACAATGAATATAAATTATACAAACCCTTTTTGCTGCTTCTATTTAACATAAAATGCGAAACTAAGATTAGCGTTGATTAGTTGGATCCAATTGCACATTAAACTAAAAACTAACGCGGCAAGTTACATACCAGTTTTTCCAGCTCCAGATTCACCACTGAAAAAAATAAAAATTTTGGGAGAGCGTTAAAAATGTCCTCGAGAAACCTTATTACTACAGATCGGAAATTTTCGTCTCCTTGCCTAATGATTATACACTGGTTCTCTTGGTAACTATTCATATTATAGTAAGCTGACTCTGCAACCGCATATACATGTGGTGGCATCTAAAATTTCAGGATAATGTTTTAGATGTATTATTTTGGACGTAATAACAAACAATATGTAAATTTAAATTTCACCTCAAGACGGTTCTTTCCGGTATAACTTTTTAAAATCTCATCTGTGTAAATACCTAGATCTTTGAAAGGATTTACGCTGATCAATACATGCCCGATATAGGTCTGGATTTAAAAAGCATTGGATCAATAGTTTTAATTAATGCACAATCTATAAATTCCCACTCAATAATTCAATTGTTCGTCTCCCAAGCTATAAAGAAAAAAAACCATCACGTACATAAATTTCATGATTCTCAAATCTCTTCTTCAAATTTTCATTGATCGCCTCGTTATTAACTTTACTCAACATAGTCATGTCTGACACTCCAACTTGTTTCTTTTTGAAACCTTCTTTCCAATCAGCCTTTTCAATTTTCTTGGCGGCGGCTTTGCCTGCCAAACTTTTTCGCTTGGTTGCTGCTTTTTTTGGCGGCTTTTAATTCAAAAGATGAATAAGAACTTTGTTGCGTCGCATAGCAGAGAAAGTTTTCAGGCAGCAAAATCGAGAACGAACTTGTTACCATAATTAGCTAAATTTTTCGTCTGCACAAAAATTTAAAATGATCCTATGCCGAGAGTTCAAAATTAAAGGATTTCGGGAGTCTATACATTTAAATGATCAGCATAGATTTTTGGAATATTCCTTTTACAGTAAAAAAAAATATTATCTTAAATAAAATTAAAAAAATTAAAAATTAAATTTATATTATTTTAATTACAAAAAAAAATAAACGTCAATTTTAATATATAATTAATAAATTAATTTTTTTCTATATAAATATTAAGTTACGTATTTATTTTTTGATAAATTTAACATTCAATTTTTTAATAATAAAATTTTTTTATAAAAAAATATTACGTAGTTAAAATTAAACATGAAAATAATAATTTAAAAATTTTATTTTTTATTATAAAAAAATTAAAAAAATTATTATTTAATTATTGAAAAACTTTAAATAAATACTTGATTGTAATTTTTTAAAAAATATATTTATTATTAAATAATGTTATTAAATTATAATAAAAAGTATATATCCCAATATTGAATTTAAATTATTTTGAAAAAAAATTATAAAAAAATTATTTTAAAACTTTCTGAATTAATTAATTTGTATATTGAAATAATTTTTTTTTTTTAAGTAAATAAACATTATAACTTTGTTAATTGTAAAATTGTTTAAAATTTATATATGGAAAAGGTGACAACATCTCTTATATAATTTGCTAAGCTAATAAGTCTAATGCTAGCTTGCTTAAGTAAATCATTTAAGTGATAAGGAAACTAAATATTAAAACATTATATATCTAAAATAGTACTAAATAACCATGAATATTTATTTAGATTTATATGTAAAAAGATTATAAGAAATGAAATTTTAAAGAAAAAAAAAAAATACTAAACAAAAAGATAAATACAAAAAAGCTAATTATAAAATTATAAATTCTTCAAATAAAATTACTAGATGTGCCATATTAGTAGTTTTATTTAACTAAAGTATAATAGTTGTACTTTCAAAAATAGTCAGACTATTAACCAAAGTGTACAATAGTTAAAGATGGATCCCTAAATTAAAGGCAAGGACATAATTCAAATGTCCCTCACTATTAAAAAAGTTTTTTTTTAAATATAAGATCAAAAAAAAACTACCTACAA
>CAJVPV010003011.1:0-11974 GCA_910591835.1 Acaulospora morrowiae | reverse complement strand
AGAGAAACTCGGACCAAATTATTGCGCCTCAGCCTTAACACCCTAGAAGAAGAGTGGGTTTGGATAGCCCCTCACATATACAATTACAAATTTGTTCAAGTAATCTCAAAAAATGTTGTTTATCAAAGTCATGAAAGTAGCAGGTGTATTAATAAGATCAAATGGCAAAACTAAAAATTCAAAATGACCATAGCAAATTTTGAACATTGTTTTTGAAATGTTTTTTTATTGATACATATTTGATGATATCTAGAGTACAAATCAATTTTTGTAAAAAATTTTGCTCTTACAAGTTAATTTATTAGCTCATTAATCCTTGATAATAGATATCTGTTTTGATAATAATTTTGTTTAGTATATAGTGATCAACATATAGCCTCAGCAATTCTTTTTTTTATGAACAAAAAGAACAGAAGCATTAAATAGAGATATAGAAAAGTGAATAAACTCTTTTTGATGCAGATTTGCAAGTTACTTTTTTAGTTTACTCATTTTCATATAGAACAGGCAGTATATAGAACAAAATAGTAGTTCACATCTTGGCATTAGCTTAATAATGTGGTTCACTGTTTTCTTGGATAGTAGATTATCTGATAGTTCAGATGGAAAAATATTCTCAAAGTTTTTAATTAAAGCTTTGATCTCAAGTATAATAGCAAATGGTTTCTTAAGCAATTTCTTAGTTACAATACAAATAGCAAATAATTTCTCAAATAATAGTATCCTCACAAGTTGTTAGTATATTACAAAAATAGAATGGCATTCCAGTGGTGATTTGGCAAACTTAAAGTTAGCTTTAACATGAATGATACATGGTTCATAGTAAAAGGTCATTATGTTTGTTCTTCAATTAATTGAATAATTGATATGATATAGTTATAGTTTTTCTAGAATCACATTATACCTTTGTATATATAACACTTGAGTATCAATTTCAGTGATATAATAAGATTCCAATTGAAGTAATGGAATGTTAACAGCTTTATTAATTCCTTTTTCAGTCTTATCAACAAGAGACATAAAGAAGGATTTGATCTCTTTAGATAGTTGCTTTGTTTATTTCACAAATTTTTCATTGATAAAGTTTCACGATACACTACTGTCCAATAAAATCAGTACAGAGTGTTCATTAATCTTGTTATTAAATCTAAAAAAATATTTTCTATTGTCTCCAAGTATGCAAGTTCAACTTTGTTGTTAAATAATTTGTCAATAGTACATTTTTCAATATTGTTGAATTTTACTTTTGTTACATGAAGTATAGAGCCCTGTACTCTTTTGCATAATGTCTTATTTTCCCATAATGATAATTTTCTTCCTTTTGTTATGTTGATAATAATGATTATGCTAGTTTATTATATTTTTTACTTTTATAGTTGTTGTTGTTCTAATATTTCCCTTTACTTATATAGTCTAGTTCTATAGATGTTGCAGTAGAAGTTGATATCTTGTAGCTATTGTTGAAAAAAAGTCATTAAATATGTATAGACTTTTTGAAAGAAGAAAAAAATAAAGATGGTAAAGAAGTTGAAGCAGTTTCTTTGATTTTGGTAAGTTCAAATATAGTAAGGTCATAGCAAATAGCAAGCTTTCAAGCTTCTTCAAATGTTTCTGGAGTATGATAATTAATTTCTATTTTAGTTGCAAGCTTCAATTCTTTCATAAAATATATAATCTTGTTAGATTTAACCAATTTATCAATTTGTTTCAAAATATTCTTAAATTGTGCACTATATTCATATATACCTTTAGTTTGTTTCAATTGTTTTAGTTATTATTGCAAATATTATTAATAAATTAATAATTAAAAAGCTTTTTTCAATTCATAGGCAAATACTATCCAATTCTCAAATATAAGATTATCTCTTGTAGTAGTTACTCTGTTAAAATACCAGTGAAATGTAAATTCTTTAAATCCTATAGTGACATAGTGGATTTTAGGTTGGTTTTCTTCCAATTCTTAAGCAAAAAAGAAATTTTGAACTTGCAAGAACCAGATTATAACATTTTTGCTAGGGTTATATTGGTAGATAGAGAGTTTTACAACAATTTTAAATATGAAATTATTGTTTTTATCAATAGCTTTAATGATTTTCTTGATAGTATTCTAAAATCCATTTGAAAATTAAACAAATTGATTATTATCCATTTTGCAAAAAGTTTGTCAAGAAAAAAGAAGACAAATTCACAAGAATATATACAGTATATTGCTTAGTATATGTAAGTAACAAATCCAGAAAATATAAAAAATTTCTGTTGCTGTCAAATGTAAGTGTTTAAATATATTGTAATAGTTTAAACAATGAGTTATATTCAAGTCAAAAATAAAATCACAAGTTTAAAAAGACAATTATTTTATTAACTTAAAAACAAAAATATAATCTGAGTTATTACAAAAATAAAAGAATATCCTTTAAATAACTACTCTTTATTACATAAATAATTTATAAATATATATAAATAGAAATATATATTATTAATATATAAGTTCTTATTAGTTCTTTCAGAAGGTTTTATATATCATAAATGTAAAATAAAAGAAAAATAATAATATAATAAATGTTATGCATACTTAATAATAATATCATATTTCTTAAATAAGTATAAATGTAATAAATACAATAATTAAAAATAAATGATTAATAATATTTTGAAAAGTTCCATAATATTCTGTGAGGTTCCAAGATGTTTTATAAAGTTTCAAGAAGTTTCAGGATGGTCTATAGTATTTAAGACATTCTAGAATATCTTAGAGATTTCTAATCACACATAATGTGACACAATAAAAGCAAAAAATTTGTTATTTATGTTATATAAAGATATTTGATGTAATCTGTGTATTAACTTATATATTTAATAAAGTTTTATATCTAATGTTCTTTTGTGATAAAACAATAATAATAATAATAATAAAGAAAAGCAAATTTTTTTCTATAGCATCCTTATTGTAAGTAGTCTCAAATCCTAATAGCATAAGCAAACATCGATTATGCAACATAATTAGCAAATTGTTCATTACAATATAGCAAGGAAAGAATATTCTTCAATTCATTGACAACTTTTCCATCTTCTCTTCCATATCAGCACTTCAAAGAATTGGCTTTTGCCAATAGTACCATTTTCAACTCCATCAAAACAAGATCTTTATAAAAAGTACAAAAATAACACCCAGTCCAGAACATTCATTAAAAGACTTCTTTTGTATAATAATGAATATTTTACACCGGTGTTTATCAAACTGTACCATAGAAATAAGAAGTAACAAGAAAATTCTCCAAGAAGTCTCTGATTATCCAAGAAGAATGACAAAAACAAACTTCACTCCAATATTGCTAAAATTAACAAATTAATATAAGACAAATCAATTTAATATAGATACACTAATCCCAAATCCAATCCAAAATTTAATGACATTCTTCAAAGGTTCAATTCACCACTCCACTTTTCTGAAAGTCCACTAATCAACAATCTATAACTAGGCAGCAGTGTCAGATAATGCAAAAAAATTCTAAGCATTACCCAAACCTACATAATCTGTGAAAGTTCCTCAATTCTTAAAATATTCAAATACATTTACAAATTCCAAGGTCTCAAAATTATTAACAAATCAAACAAAAGAATAAAAAGTTCTAGAGTTAACAAATATAGCAACCTCATTGTCTTCAGAATCAAATTGCTTTCAGGAACTCTCTTCACAAGAAAAAATCTTCACAAATTATATCCATAAAAATATTCTGAACTATATTGTTTCCAGTGTAGCCTATACACTGAAAATATCCAATACATCTTCAAATGCTCACTAGTATCAGAAGATATCAATCAACTTATCATCACTATCAACAATATTCTTCATTCTGATAGTGACCACAAGCCTATCTCATATGCTTGGCAACTAGCAGAGCTGACATGTGATATCACGAACAATATCTTCTTCACAACTAATTTCTTCAATGGGTTGAAGCTTCAACTAAGACCTTAGCTTGTTTATACAAGTCAATTTGGACACTTCGCTGTGTTACAGCAAACACCTCTCCTCTCACTGGCATCAAATGGAACAATAACCTTCATAGTGACACAACAAAACAAACCATCAAAAACCCAGCCAAAACAAAACCATCCAATAACAACTCCATATTAATATCAATTATTATAGATGTATCCATTATAGTAGTTGACTTATATATCCAAAGTGGATTCAACTTTACTAAATACATCTTCAAACTAATTTCAGATCTCTCTAACTTTCTCCCATCCAATGCTGAGTAGATAATTATAACTGCTTGAAGCTGTTTGATAAGATATATTGTTTTAAAAATTTCTTTTCAATATTAGTCTAGTGATTATTATAGGCAAGCTAGCATTTAACTCGTTGTACTAATACACATGAGAGATGTTGTTTCTTTCACAATGTATATCTATTATTATACAAATAAATAAAGAAATAATGTTTACCTACAAAAAAAAAAGAAAAGCAAAATTTTTTTCATGTTTGAAAAAAATCTTTCATATAATTTTTTATATCAAAAAAATTCAAAACCTAAATGTTCAAAAAATAATTTTAAAAATATTTTATTGAAATATTTTATAAGCTCAAGTAATTTTTTAGAATATATTTTATATGAAATAATTAATCTTTTTTATTAGATAATAAGGAAAATAATAATTAAATATTTATGTTTTTTTATCAAAATACAGTATATATAATTTTTTCATTATATTTTTTATTCAAGCACAAAAATTTTTGAAATTGTCTTCTTAAGATTTTTTAGTTTATATTAAATCTAAAATTTATGAATAAAAATAATATAAGATTTCAAATGTTATTGAGTACTCTTACTATAGGTTTTCAAAAATAAATTTTTATAACATTTAATAAAATTATGTTTAAAAAATTAATTGGAACCATACTGTACATATTAGGTGCGGATTTTATCAGGTTTACATCCGAATGAATTTTTGTACAAGCAAAAGCAAATATCAAATTAATATCAAAAACGATACTTAAAAATAGTAATATACTAAAAAATGCATTAAGCAAATAATTGATATTATTGTTGAGTTACTAAAAAATGAAGAACAGTATGTACACAGTGACACTCTTAATAGTGAAGACTAATAAAAATCGCTCTATAATGGATAAAAATTTAAAATTATTTATAATAAATTTTGCTCTATACTGTATAATATATTTACTAATTCATTTCATAAAAATTACACTATACTGATTTTTTGCTACACTAAAGAGAATTACTGTATTTTCATTATACATGTATATATTATAAAATTATGCACCTGGCATCTATATGCTATTAATTTTATTGTATCAAAAAGTGGATAGTATTTTTTCTCCAATTTTATTTTTATTTTTAATGCATTATAAAGTCAAGCCGATTTTGTACATATTTTTTCTGATATGTTGCTATTGGTACATATTAACCTGCGTGAAATTTGTTATAAACTAAAAGCCAAATTTTTTTTCCCTTCTCGTACGAGCTATGCGATCTTGTTCACAAAATGGAATAATTAATAGCACATTATGTCGTCGGGTTCAATATAATTTTGCCTTATTAATATTTCATAATGGATTTTCGTATACGATGTAAAGTTTCTTATCAAAAGATGTGAATAAAAATTCATAATACCATAAAAATACAATTAATAAGAACCCTAAATCAACACGTAACAAGGATATAATAAGCTTCTCTATTACTGGCAAGCAATAGTCGATGCAGGTAGTTTAATCTTTTGTAATAAAAATAAACGCCAAATACCTTTAGATCTTCAGTCTAGTCCATATATGTTATAATTGTAATCTGAAATCAAATACGTATATCAGGTTATATGATAAAGTGAAGAAACGAAAAAATAAATAAAATTTTTAATCATACTATATGTATGCACTCCAAAAGTAAAGAACTTATGAAATTTCCTTTCGTCACAAACGGGAGACCTCCGGATTTTAGTATAATTAACATTTGAATTATTATTTATTAACTCTAAAATTATCGATTAAGCTTCTGTCGGTGGGCTTTTTTTCAAGTTGGTGATCATAGACGAAGCAAAACCTTGGATCTCAACTCTATGCATTACAATTAATAGTAAATGAATGAAATTAGTGAATACTCAAACAAATATACTGTACAACAAATACTTACTCTTCGTAATGATAGGTTTGATCAAGAGTCAATATCCCCTTTGTGATTATATTTGTAAAATTGCTTCCAAATAAAGCTTCAGACAATCGTAAATGTTGATGAGTGTACGCACTATTTAATTTAAAATTGTTAATAATTATGAAAATTGAAAGGCCTTGATACTATGAATCGCATTTACTTTTATATTACCCAAGTACATAGAACTCTTAATAAATCCCCTCCATAAATGCACATTTCCTAAAAAATTTTCTATGATTCCGAGGTTTGAGAGGGTTCACTACTACAAATTCGCCAACCTCAGCAATTTTGTCCATAAGTTTATAGAAGGGCATCTTATGATCATCTTCCAAATCACTTAAATTTACATAATTGTTAAAATCCTTGATCATCTCATCCCATTCACCATCCATAAAAAATTCTTTACGTCTATATCCTCTAATATTCTAATTAAATCCGGAGTATATAAATATTAAAAGTTATGAAGTTGACACTGAAAAAATATATTTACACATAAATAAAGTATAAAATTACTAAAGATATGCCTTGGTACGTGGGATTTTTTCACGGTATTTGAATAATATTTCACCAGATTTCTTCTGCAGGAAAAAGTCCAAATCCAATTTGTAATGAAATCAGTCATGGTCTAAGTTAAAGGATGAATGAATGCCATGTAATATGAAAATGAGATAGGTGATAATACATCAATCTTGTTTGCTAAAATTTCTTCTTCGATATACTCTTCATAATTGGACATACTTTCTTTATAATCTGGCGCTCTTCATTATCATCAGTATCATCGTCGATATTATTATCAGTCTGGGAAGTAACATCTTCATCAATAAAGAAGAAGCTTTCATCAAAGGAAGGTTCTGGTGTACTGACATCAGAACTCGATGCTTTGTCTGTTTCTTTATGATAATCTGGTATAGTAACTCTCCCACTTATCATTTGATGCTTGATCTATGAAATAAAAGGGTATATATTGGTATTTTTTAATATAATTGTTGATGTTCAGTTATCCGTTGAAAGGATTTGATACATTAATAGAGTTACCTTTTTAGCAAGAACTGTAGTTATTTCAGTATTCATCCTTTTTCTTCATCGACAATGATTCCCGAATTTATGGATTTTCCTTATCATCCTTATATGCAATAGAACATTCAGTTAATGACAGTATTCATTAAGTAATGATACTTTCGTCAGTCATTAAATTGATTTTGCGGGCACGAACAAACGCTCTTGCCAAATGACTCAAACGGTCAATCTAGGAATAAATCACCTGGGTAAAATATATAAATAACCAATTCCTCGTTCAGAATCACTAGACCTTATTTAAAGAAACTCCATTCAGTTACTCTTATGGGCTAGAAAGAACCATCGTTACCAAATAGCTTAAGCGATTGAACCTGGAGTAAATCACCCTTAGGTAATCTCACAAAGGCAACCCAATACAGTGAAACCTTCCTAAGTGCACCTCCCGGGACCATAATGCATTTAATAGATGTACTTAAGGAGGTTTCGCTGTTCTAAACGAAGATATACCTACATTTTGACGTCGTTTATTGCGCCTAACATATAGAGAACGGCGGAGTTTTCGTCATATTTTTACAGAGAATACAAGTTAATACCGACGCGAGAAAAGTTTGTTTTGCAATTTACATGTTACACCAGAACTTGCGGTCGCATTGGTCGATTAAAAATCATGACACGCGATACTTCTCTCTTTTTATCACTTTCACATATACAAAGGAAAATACTTGGCTATATGGAAGTATATAAAAAAATGATCGAAAGATCAACAACATTTGAATCTTGAATAAATAATAAATTACATCATAAAAATTCATTCTAATGTTCCGTGTTACGTCATATATTTGTCATAAGAAAGTGAAACCTTCACGTGTATAATAGGCCTAAATTTACGTGTTTTTATTTTAGATCTGAAGTATATAAGTCCTACTGCAAAAATTATTTCCGCCACGAGAAAAGTCTTCCTACCGTGAGAAAGGTCTCTTTCCTAACCTTTTGCCAAGAAAAATCTTTCCTGCCGCAAGAAAAGTCACCACAAGAGATGTCTACTTCCTAATATTTTACCGAACTAACATTTCCCTCGCCATAAAAAAACCTTACAGAAATAGATAAGTGTTGTTTATTCATTACGTTATATTTCGGTCGAGGCTAGTCTGTGATGTAGGTAACAAGGTCCACGGGTCCCGCATGAGGGATCGGTTATGCACCTTCCTTGCGCAACTGCCTCACGGGCAAGTGGTAGAAGTTTGTTGCCTATTGTTAGTTGAGCAAAGAGACGGTGATAGTTTATTCGAGGTTAACTAATGAAAATAATTATCGAAACTTTTTAATAGGAGCAATGGGTCTTAGCCTCGAATAAACTATCATCTCTTTTTGTGATACTTGCTTTAGTGTATTCTGGGCTTCTATTACGAACCCCCTGTCACACTCATTTTTTTTTTATAGCGTTGTGGGCGTAATCTGTAATCAGTCGCAAATTTGGAGCCGTCCTTCGCGTTATGTACGATTAAAGGTAAACAGTCTAAAGCTTTATTACTCTTGAGGTATTTTTGAGTCTGGCCGGTTTAAACTTTTCTATTAACTATTTTAGCACCCAGTTCCCTTAGGAAAGTTCGGTCCTTTCGCTTAGTCGCGTAGACGAGTTACAAATATTTAGCGCGCACGTGAAAAAATGTAAGAGTTTATTTTAACTTTAATGGTTATTATTAGAACACGAATGTTAACTAACTCTTTTACGTGCTATCGAATTACGCATAAATTATACATATCTTCGCTATTCTATACTATTCTAGAAATTCCCAAATTTCCTCGCCGTTCGCGAAATAGGATGACGTAATGTGATACACCTGCGCAACATTTACTTATGCCGCGAAACATTCTACGGTGTTATTTTTTTTTGTAATTTCGTGAAATTGTTCTTTACAAATTATCGATAATGTTATCGTATATATATTTGTTACTATTAGTTTCTTTTAATAACGAATTAAAATCAAACATACGAATTTTTAAATGACTTATAAGAATAATATCGAAATTCTTTATTTTTTTTATTTCTTCATTTATTTTTTTAATTTCTTTTATCCGTGTATCATGTGAAAAGAGATTAGTTAAAAAAAATCTTCACTTATCTAATTTACATTGGCCACCTAAAATACACAAACTTGCTTTTTTTTCACTTTATATTTCCATAAACTTACTTAAGCTTTGTCCAAAAGTATTGCCCTGAAATATACTGTATAACTTTTTTTTTTTTACTGGCTAGAAAATGAAAACCATTCGATTGCAAATAACTAATTTATGCTTTATAGCAAAGATTTTTTTTCAAAATAAAAACATAAGTATTCTACTTACTTCATAGACATAACATTCTTATGGTACTTGTACAAACGAATTATAGTGAAATTTTTATCTATAATATTTAAGTGATCGGATTTTATTTCTAACATACAGTATATATTTGAAAATTGAAAGTTACAATTGAACATTTAATAAAAAAGACTGGAGTTTAATATTTCAAAATATAATTTCCAATTTAATATGTTTAATAAAAAACTGAATTATATTTAATATCCAATTAAAAAAATTTTTGATTTTTATTAGAAAAACAAGAAAAATAAGGCTTGTAATTAAAAATAAACCAAAAAATAATCAAAATAAAGTATAATTAAAAATAAAACAAAATATAATTAAATATAATATAATAATAATTAAAATAAAATATAATTAAATAAAATATAATAATAATTAAAATAAAAATTAATTAAAAATTAAATGAAATTGGCTTTCTCAACACAAAAGGACTTAATGACTACACAAAATTCAATTTTCTCCTTTAATATATCAAAAACAACAATTAAAATATCTTTGGTATCTCAAAAATAAAACTTCAAACCATTAAAAAAATTCATCACATCATCAAAAACTTCATTATATACTTAAACAACCTTGACCAAAGCCAAGCAAGAGTCTTAATAATATTCAATAAAAACTTTTCAAACCATTTCTACAAAACTATCAAAATTCAAGGCTATATCATTTCAATTTTTCTTCAGTTTAAACCTAAAATAAAAACATGTATTGTACAAGTTTATCTCCCACATAATACAAATATAAGAAAAAAACTACTTTATATTTTCAAGCATTTTTCAATGACGATTTTTTAAAAAACATTTTACATATTATTATGAATAACTTTAACTCTACATTTAATCAATAAACAGAATTTAAAATCTAAATCAACATATAAATCACATATTTACAAAAAAACTAAACAAAAGCTATATTAATATACTATGTCTTTTTTTTTTCTTACAAAACCATATATACATTTTTAAAATCTACTGATCAAAATTATATTGATTAAATTTGAATATCAAATTATATTGTTATCCAATTCACCAAAATACAAAAAATAAACATCAAACAAGAATTTTACAATGATTACAAAATTATTACACTAATACTTTCAAACTTTATAATCTCAAAACTTCTTTAAAAAACATTTATTACTTACTATAATATTAACAAAATAATCTTCAAAACCTGGAAAACAATAAATATGACTTGTTAAAGTTCTATTATCATTTCTTAAGAAATTCAGCATTAAGAAAATATGGAAATTTTTTAATTCAAACATCATTAAAACCTTTAACAAATTAGTTTCAAAAACAAAGATCTATAAAATACTTTACAAATCTTTAACAAAAACAGTATGATACTTTATAAAAAACTTCAAATAATTAAATTTCACATATATAATTTCTCAATAAAAATCTCTTATCCAATTAATCATATAATATTAAGATTTCAAGAATTTCAAACTCCTTCACTAAAACAAAAATAATCAAATTACTTTATTTAAAAAATTCTTAAAAATAACTTTTAAAATACTTAAAGTCAAAACAATTTATAGAAAAAAGAAACAATCAGCAAAATTATTAATTAAT
This sequence comes from Acaulospora morrowiae, assembly GCA_910591835.1. Classification (NCBI taxonomy): domain Eukaryota; kingdom Fungi; phylum Glomeromycota; class Glomeromycetes; order Diversisporales; family Acaulosporaceae; genus Acaulospora; species Acaulospora morrowiae. The sequence goes on along the minus strand of CAJVPV010003011.1, from coordinate 843 downwards.
GAATAACAAACCTTTAAAATTATAATTAAACAAACTCTTAATTACAAAAACCACATATTGTTTTTACAAAAATCATTAATCCTATTAATGAAAAAGTTATAACTGATTTATTTCAAATCCATTAAACAATTAAAAATCATTACAAAAAAGTCTTTCATAAATAATTAATTAATAACCAACTTCTCTCCAAATAAAAAAAACACTATACTCATCTTAACAATATTAACTTCTTAATTTACAATACATTAATAAGCCTAATTACTAAATATAAAATTACAAAAGCAATTAATGTACTTTCTAACAACAAGATACTTGGTTCTTTCAAAATTACATATTTTTTTATAAAACAAATCCAAAAAATTCTTATTTCTTATCTTTATATAATCTTTAATCAAATATTCTTCTTTCAAGAAATTTTAACAAATTGAAAAAATTATCACATATTTTCTATTAGAAAAAAACTTCAATAAAAGTATAATATTCAAAAAATAAAACCTATAGTACTTGCTAACTCATTCAAAAAAATTCTAATCAAAATACTAATTAAAAGATTTTATTTTATTTTAACAAAATATAATATTCTTTAAAAATCTAACCCTTGACCAGTTTTCACTAGCATTGACTTTTGAAATGTTAGCTGTTCTAGAATAGTTTTGTATTACAGATCTGTTACTGCACTTTTGGCATCTATTGTATTTATTGTATCTTTACCATTTCTAGAACATTTTTATTTTATTTTATCTTTACTTTTTATATTATCTTCGCCAAAGTATTTATCTATATAAATGCTACTATAGTTGAATATTCTGACGAAAATAGTATTTATATCTTAGCTTATATTTT
>CAJVPV010003010.1:0-11975 GCA_910591835.1 Acaulospora morrowiae | reverse complement strand
TATAACAAACTGTATATTAAAACAACTTTAATAATTAATCATTACTTTTTTTTGTAATTAATCAAAAATCAAAATTTTAATAATTATTTTTTTTTAAATTATATTAATTTAATATATTTAAAAAACTTTTTTATATTTTTTTATTACTCATAATCTAAATACATTTACATATTTTTAATTAATTGTTGGATTATTAATTAAATAAAATTTAACTTTTTTAATTTTTTTGTTTTACAAAATATAATTTAAAAATATATTAAATTTTAAATAATATATGTTATATAGTGAATTGAATACAATAAATACAGTTTTGGTTTTGATATTATATATTACTTGAAATAAACACATATATAGCTTAACCTTTTTATAAAATATATATTACAAGATCACTCGGATTTATTTTATAATTTATACTATAAATAACAAAATAACATTATAAGATACAATTGAACAATTATATTTATATTATTCTAATACTATAGATAAATCATGGTAGTTATATATTGCAAGGTAGGATGTAGTAAAAACAGAACATAATGATAGGTATGGCAAAGAAGATAAATAGAATATGAATGAGCCATATAATTAGTGTTATAATAAACATGTGTGATTTAGGAAATAAACAAATATTTAATTTAAAAACCGCACTTACTGTTCCGTAGAATGCGTAGAATGACCGTTGTAATACTTAATAAAAGACAGATCAAGAGTTTCGGCTGAAAGGAAGGATAATACAGCGACACACAAGGGTTCTGGAAAAATATTTTAACGAATATTAACGATTGACAGAACCTAGCGCTAGGATTACTCAAATTAATCAAGTAAATCAAGCTCTCGGTTTAACGTTACGCGAATAGTTAGTTTAGGTTAACAACAGACTCGCCGGTGACGGCACACTAATTAAAAATTAATTTCACTTTTATAGATCATTTAGCTCTCTTTCATGTTTACAAAAGAAAAGAAAAAGAAAGAAAGATCGTAACAAGCTTTATTATATGCAATCCTAGTATTTCTCAGGTCTTGCGTAATTATTACATCAAAAATGTTGGGCACGTAAGCTTAGTAAATCTTATTAAAGCCAAGGCTACTTGTTTGGTTTTAAATTTTGAAAATAGCAAAGTTTATACATTAACATATTTAACAGATATTTACGTGATGAAAGTTTGAAGGCAATGATATTCAAGCCTAGGAGAATATAATGAAAGTCTGGATGTTAAACGTTTAAAGAATACATTGATGCATTCTTATAATTATATAACTCTGATCATAAAATTATTTACGGAAAATACTCTAAAGACATATATTTATATATAAGTAGTGTTAATTTAATATATGATAAAATAATAATGCATATTATTATTTACCTTTGATGTAAGGGATAAATTCACTTGTGTAGGTCGTTTTTGTGTACGTTTGTACGTGAGGATTTTTAATATTTTTTCAATTTTTTATCAAACTTTGATGATTCTGTTAAAGATTTTCCGTCATTTTGCCATTCTGTAAAAGTTCTACAGATTTCTTCGGAAAGTGGACGATTATTTGGATTTCCATCCCAACATCTTTTCATAAGATCTATATAACACTGTGGCGTACCCTCAATAATAGTTGGTCGAATTCCATCACATACTTGAATTTGAAATTGAGCTATAGATTCATGATTAAAGGGAACAGCTCTTCCAGAAGAAACTTCCCATATAACTATGCCAAATGAGTAAATATCAGATGCTAAAGTATATGAATTGCCACAAAAAACTTCTGGAGCTATGTATGGTAAAATTCCAAAAACTCCTTTAGATTCTGTATCAATCGACATTGAAAGACCCAAATCCGCAATATATGCACTATATAAATTATCTAGTAGTATATTGCCACTATGTAAATAAGATTTTGTGAGTGAATTATTTGAAGATCAGAAGCAATACTAATTAGCAATTTTAATTTATCTTTCCATTCGGTTCGAGCTACTAAATAGAGGTTATTACGAAAAGAACCCATTGGTAAATAATCCACAATAAGAGTGTAATCTTTGGAAGTGTCATCTCTAGACACTCCATAACATTTTAAAAATGTAGGGTATTTAAGACCAATATCGCAATATGCTTTTAACTTAATTCACAAGAAAAAGGATAAGTAATAGCTAAAAATTTTAAATTTAATATTATCAAATAAAATTACCTCCTTCATAAACTTTCCGTGGCTCTTTCTTGATCCGTGAAGTAATTTAAGTGCAACTGTTCTAACATTCCACTGAGCAGAAAACACTGTTGCAAATCCCCCTTGTCCTATTTTCTTAATTATTTTAAATTCCTTGTAAGGAATCCAAAGTAACGGATATTTACCTTCGATAAGCAATTCTTTGAACCCGTTATCGATATCAGAGTTCTCAGGTATCGATTTATTCAAAACTAAATGAATGAATTATTATTGGATCATGAATAAATAAGATAAATATTAAATAGTAACGTCACCATACTTACCTAATAATTGATTTCTTTCCCTAATTATTTATATATTATTTTAATTATTAGTAGCCATAATAATAAAATCAAAATAATTACTTACATTTGATACCAATGTGTAGCCATTTGTAAGTTTCGCGCGATTCCAACTCCGTTTCTATAAAATCCAGAAACCATGAACATTGCATTCACATTATTCATCTTGGCTGATTTTTGATAATATTCAAATGCCTTATATTCATCCCTTTCAACCCCAAACCCAAGGCGATAACAATAGCCAACATTATACGTTCCCTTAACGTCACCCATCTCGGATGATTTTTGATAATATTCAAATGCCTTATCTTTATCCTTTTTAACTCCAGTTCCAAGGCGATAACAATGACCAACATTAGATATTCCCTTAGCGTAACCCATCTCGGATGATCTTTGATAATATTCAAATGCCTTATATTCATCCTTTTCGACTCCAATTCCTTCGTCTTCATTACATTTTCTTTCCGAATTATTCATCATGATTAATCTTTAATAGCGTTCAAGTGACTATTCCGTTATGATAAAGTTAAGTAAGAGTAAATTTTATAACAGAAATTTATATTTAATAACTTAAATACCTTACGTATTTGTCTTATTTTTATTGTTATACAGTTTTCTTTGATAATCGTACACATTTCTATAATTGGACGTTAAATATACAATTCTTGATTATTTATTATATTTATTTAATATTACAGTAATAAAATTATAAATTAAGATATAGCCTATTATTTAATATTTGATTAATGTTATTTATTTATTTATTATTTAACATTTAAAGTGGTAAATCTTCATCATTCCTTATTTGCTAATAACTTGGAAAAATATAAACTGATAGTAGAATAATATCTGTTTCTTATATTCTTTCAACAAGTTTAACAATTGCTTGTAAAAATATATTAAAATCAATTTTAAAATTACATATATACTATTATTATGGATAAAATGATTTTTATAAAATAAGATAATACCTAATTATATGAAGTTACTGCAATCAAATATATGTATAATTTGCCTCCAAGTTATAATTAGAATTTGACATATTTGTTTTTTAAAATTAATTTGATATATAATAAATGGAATTAAATAAATAATTTCAAACTATTTTTAAACTTTAGTTAAATAGCTTAAATAAATACTTAATTATATCTTTTTTGAATCAATATTAATAAAAAATTAATCTTTTATCCAACACTTAATATTTTTATTTTTTTATTTACTAGAACTTAGAATTAGAAAAAAAAATATCTAATTAAAAATAGTTAAAATAAATAATATTAATATTAATATTTTAAAAATAATATTTTCAAAATAAAAATATATTTGTTTTTTTTAATGTGTTCAAAATTAATTTTAAAAATTTTTTATAACAAATACCATCAACTGGGTCAAGGCGTCAACAGAATCCCTAATCCAATTATATAACTCAATCTGGAAACCATAATGTAACACCACTAACATCTCACTCCTCACTAGTATTAAATGAAAATCAAACAAACCACCAAACACCATTAATCTAACCAGACCAAAAAGAAATTACACTGCCTCTACCAGAAGCTCATACTCCAATGACACTCAAAACAAAATTATTATAGATCTATCAACAATTGTTACTAACTCTTCTATTCAATATAATTATAACTATAATAAATACATTCAAAAATTAATATCATCTCTTCCAAACACTATTTCTCTTAATACTGAATAGGTATTTATAGCTGCTCAATACCATATGACAAGATATATTGTTTTAAACTTTCTTGTCAATATTAGTCATATGGTTACTGTAGGCAAGCTAGAATTTAACTCATTATATCAACATATGAGAAATGTTGTTTCTTTTATGATATATATCTTGTTATATACAAATAAAATAAAGAAATAATATTTATTTAAAAAAAAAAAATTAATTTTAAAATTTTCAAAAAATTATATTTTATATAATAACTTTTTTAATATTTATAAATTTTAACAAATATATATTATTAGAAAACTTATAATTTAAAAAATCCAATAGTAATAAAATTATATAATTTTAATTATAATTATTAAAATATTATTTGAGTTGCTAATATTTTTTGAATTTATTAGATTGATATTTTTATTAATATTTAATCAAATTAAATAAAAATATTATAATTTGAAAGCTTAAATATTAAATTATTAATTAATAAAAATTTTTTTGTTTTAATTATTAATTATTGAAAAAATTAAAATTAATATTTAATATTAATTATTGAAAAAATTAAAATTAATATTTAATATTAATTTTAAGTACATATAGAATTTAAAATATAGATAATAATTATTTATACCTTTATATGTAACTGTTTTCTTTTATACAAGTTATATCTTATATTATTATTTATAAATTATGTTTTTGTTTACTTAATTAATTTTTATTGCAATAGGTAAACATTATTTCTTTATTAATTATATATACTGAAAAGTTATATATATAATGAAAGAAATAATATTTCTTGTATATGAAAATGTAACAAGTTAAATACTAGCTTACTTCCACATCTATACCTAATTAATATTAAAAAGAAATTTTAAAACAATATTATATATGCTAAACATAGCTAAATAGCAACTATACCTACTTATTTAAAGTTTTTGATTGAATGTAAAGAAATTTAAAGATAAAAGAAAATTAAGACAAAAAATAAATTGGGGCTACAATAATATAGGCTACTTAACTATAAATAAATTACTTAAACTATAAAATCTATATAAATAAAAGTAAAATCCTCAAGAGAATCTTTGGTTTGGCTTAATGATACATTCTTCTAATTTTTTGTTACTTGTTGATAATATCTTTGTTAATATAGATAGTAGAGTATTATTGACTTTATTTATTATTATTGTAATAATTATTATTATTATTGTATTGAAAAACCAGTTTGAATTGATTCAATTTTTTATTATTGTTTTAACAAAATCTGATTGAATAATTGAAGAGTAATAATTATCAAAAAGAGTAAATTGATTTTAGTTTTTTAAAAAAAATTTTTTGAAAATTTTGAAATAATGCAATAAATAGCATTATAGTAAAATTGTATATAAAGATTATATTAAAATAAACAATAGATCCAATAATTTTATTTAAGTATATTTTTTGGAAAGTATTTAGTTTAGCAAGTATAATAATATTAATGTGAATATTTTTTGTAATATAGTAAAAATAAAAAAAAATACAAGAGAACAAAAGAAAAGAAAACTGCTACAAATCTTTTTTCATATAATTGAAGAATAAACAAGACTTCCAAACTTGAGTAGATTTTAACCAGAGATCCCATCCCACTATACCAGTTGTCTTGAAGGTTCTCAAGTTCTTGAATTGAGACTTACTTGCAATAAAGAATATTAAATATATTTTTTTATTTAAAATTACTATAAAAAAATTTTTTTAACAAAATGAACATGATCAGAAGAGAGTTTTTTTTATTTTTAATTAATTAATTTAATTATTTTTATTTATTATAATTATTATTAAAAATAAAAAATATTTTAAAATTTATATAAGTTATATATCATATAATATTGTTATTATTTTTTAAAACAAAATAGGAATTATATTAATTTAAAATAAAATATAAGTTCATAGCATAATAGTAATATTTTATAGATTATCAAAAAAAAGTTTAAGATTTAAACTCATCTAATTACAAAAATTTATTACTTTTATAATTGATTAATCAACTTCTAATGCATATTATATTTAACTAATCAAAAATCAATTTTCAAATTTAGTTAAACTATATGAAGATAAGATTTCTAGTCTTTCTAATAATTGTAAGCTAAAAACAAATCAAAGTAAGGAAGGTTGCATAAGATAAAGCTTTTGGTTTAACTTCTGTTATAAGCCTATATTTTTCTTTGATATAATAGACTCTATAATAAGAAACATATTAACTTGATTAGGTAACTTTGAATAGAAACATTGAAAAAAGACATAAACTTATAGAAGTAAAGCCTATAGCAACTTTACAGAAGTTGTATCTTGTTTAATATTTATATTCCTAGATTTGGTAGCTTAAGCCAATTAAAAACCTATAGAGTATCTATTAAAGGATTTAGAAGTTATATCCTATTTAACATAATGGTTTCCAGATTTGATAGTATGTACCAACTATAGAAACAACTCTTAGAGCCTTTACTAGAAAGTATAAAGAAAGTAAAATTTGGATACTATAGTCTTGTAAGCTGTAAAATTGCAAATATAATAGGAAGCCTAGTGATAATTAACATATTAAAATTAAGATAGGACCCCTATTAAATATAAATTAGGATATAGACATATTCACATAATATAAGTTGATATTTTGATAAAAAAGATAGGTAGTGTTAGTTAATATTAGTATTAATTAATAGATTGTTTATGTATAGATATTTGTAATTTCTATTAATTCAATAAAATTTATGTGTGTATTGTACTTTAGTTCTTAAAAAAAAATAATTAAAATAGAATTAAAATAAAATAAATTTATTAAAAAATATAAATTTATAATTTATATATTGAAACTTTTAATATTTTACTTAACAAATTTCAAAATTATTAATAAAAATAAAATTTTATCCTTAATAATTTATTTATTTAATAAAAAAAACTCTTTTTGATTGTATCTATTTTATTAAAAAAATTTCTTTTATAATAATTTTAAGTAAGAAAAAATAATTTATATTTTTTATTACAAGTAAACTTCAGCTTAAGAATTTAAGAACTTTTAAGATAACTGATATAATGGAATAAGATTTCTGGTTAAAATCTATTCAAGTTTGTAAGTTTTATTTATCTTTTAATTATATGAAAAAATGTCTATAACAGGTTTTTTTTTTTTGTTTTCTTGTATTCTTTCTTATTCTTATTATATTATAAAAATTATCCATATCAATATCATTACATTTGCTAAATTAAATACTTTTCAAAAAACATATTTAAATAAAATTATTAAGTTTATTGTTTATTTTAATATAACATTTATACGTATATAACTTTACTATTGTACTATTTACTGTGCCATTTCAAAATTTCTAAAAATTTTCTTTAAAAAACTAAAATTAGTTTATCCTCTCCAGATAATCATTACTCTTTAATCTTCAATTAGATTTTATTAAAACAATAAAATAAAAACTAAACCTGTTTAAATCAATTTTTTAATATAATAATAATAGTAATAACTATTACAACAATAAACAATATTAATTATATTCTACTATTCATATTAACAAAATTATGTTTTTAAGATTAGCACTAATATAAAAACCAAATAATTGGTTTTTTTTAGATATTTCCTTTTATAGTTAATTAAAAATTCTATATATGTATAGACAAGTTATTATTTAACTTATTATATATTTTGTATACAAGAGATGTTATTTTTTTTACTAATGTATATAACTTTATAAGTACAATATTATAAATAAAAAAATGATATTTATCTATTAGAAAAAATTTTTTTTTAAATTTATTTAATATATGTTTTGTTTTAAATATGTGAAATGATTAAAAAGTTTTACTTATATTATTTTATTTTACTAATATAAAATTAAAACAAATTATTATAAGTCTTTAAAAAGTTTTTTTCAATTTTATATAATGTTGCAATTAGTTTTTTTAATTTTGAAAAAATTAATAATAGTTTTTCTAGAGATATTAATAACAATTAATTTTATATTTCTTGTTAGGTTTTTAATATTTTTTAATATTTTTTCTTTAAATTGTTTTTTAAATCTTAAAAATAAAAAAAGTATAAGATTAAGTTTGAACTATAGAATGAATATAACAACAATTTAACTTAATTTTGATTTAAAAAATTCTTTATATTATAAATACTATATAATAAAACATTGTTATAATAAAATAATATATTATATATTATTATTTTTCTTATTTTACTTGAAGTTTTTAAAAACCTTTAATAAATTTTATTGGTATACAAGTTTTTTACAATAGTTTTATTTTTTGGAATAATAATTTTTACAATTATATTATTTATTAAAAAAAGATATAAAATATTGATTTTTCTATTATTTTCTATTATTTTCATAATAGTTGATCAAGATTTATCCTTTATAATTTAAACTTTATTATTTTTATTAAAAATTATAAAAAATGATTAGGTCTTATTTTTAGTAATTTTATTTTGATTATTTTTTATTAGAAATAATAAAAGTATTTTTGAAATTTTTATATAACATTGTTTATTTTCTTTAGTTAATATATATAAAATCTATTTTGTATAAACTTTAATAAGATTTAAATATTTATAAAAAATATATAGTATATGTTTTTTAAAATATTCTTATTATTAGCTAATATTTGAATAGTTTTATAAGAATTTTTTTAAATACGATTTTGAATTTTTTGAATTTTTATAATGTAATAGTTTCATATGATCTTTTAGATTGAGATTTGTCTTTAAAGATTATCTATTTTTTCTTAAAGCATTTGATTTAACAATAAATAATATAAATAAAAATTATATTATTATCTTTAACTTTTATTAAATTTTAATAAATCTGATTTGCATTTTGATTGTTTTTCAATTGATATAAATATAATAATAATGAGTTTTATAAAGATTAAAGTTATTAGGTTTGATTAATTATATTTAAATTTAAATTATTTGAAAATGACTACAGATTATATTAATTCATTATATTTAATAAATTAATAACAAATTAAAAAAATTTTTATATAAAATAATATATAATTAAATAAAATATATGTAAGCAAAACTTTTTAATTATTTATATAATATTAAATAAAATATTATACAATATATTGCTTTGATATTAAAATTAAAAATCCAAAATATAAAAATTGAATTTCAAAAAAAATATATAAAATAATAATAATAATTTTATTAGAAAAATTTAAAAAAATATTACAAGATAATACAAGAGTTTATTATTATTTCTATATTATAGTTTTAATAGTTTCTTTTTTAAAGGTTGAACAAAAATTATAATATTTTAATTAATTATAAAACACTTTTATTTTAATTATTTATATAAGATTTATTTATTTATATAAAGAATTGATTAAAAGATTGTTTTTTTATACTTGAATAATTATCAAAAAGAATTTTTATTTATAACAAGAAATATAAAATTATTTAAATCATTATTATGCTAATTGCTTTTGAACCCTTAACCAAAAATGTTTTTTTTAATCTTTATACAAATAGTTATTTAGAACTACAAAGAAGCTTTATAACTTGAATTTTAAGCTACAATAATTTAAAATAGCTGTACCATTTGAAACTATATACATAAGCCTTTTAAGAATACTTGAGATAAGCAATAATATGAAATTTTAAATATACATATAAAAAATAAATAAATAAAAAAAAGTATATTAAATAATAAACAATTTTAAAATTTTTTATCAACAATATATAGCTTTTAATTATAGAGTAATAAATTTATATTTTGAAAATTTTTGATTTATTTTCAAAAACAATTGCCCATATATATTCTATTACTATTTGCTGAACATCATGCTTCCACTTTTCTGTAATAATGAATCAACAGGAATTTTGTTAAGATAAACTTGAATGATTCCTTGTCTTGGTAATTTACAATTCCAATTTAATCACATTGACCTCCAAAAGTTGTTCTTCAAATTTTATAATCATTTTTCTATATAATCATAAATAAGTAGGCTAGTGGAAAACAAGATAGTGGCTATAGTAAGTATTTTTTCACCAAACTTAGATCCAGAACTTGAATTATACGTTGTTAAATAATTCATACTATAAGTTCTGATTGAGTCCTGCAAAAAATATACTTAAATAGGCCTAATAACACATTTTGAGATTACTGAACAGAGTTTACAATGCTACGATGCTCGCTCAACGATGTTTCTATTCCTCCACACTCAGTAATAACCGTACTCAGAAAACCTTTTCAATAGCCACGCAAACGCGGTGCTACCTTCTTAGTTCATCAACCAAAGCCGAGTGAAAAAAAAAACATTTATTAACCTGTGATGAATCTTTAGTAAGCAAAAGTCCTAACCTTTATACTCCCTAAGTGTCGGGTTTTCTGTCCCAGTAATATAAACAGCAAAATGTTTGTTCTCTCATTATTTCGACTTTCTTCCGACAGATATGACATTAAAATATTTGCGAACAAGAATGTTTTCCCCGCTTTTTAATCAAGGTTCACACGTGATACGTGTCTTATTTAACATTTTTTATTAATAAAAATAAATGAAATAGAAGTCGTTTGTTTCAGCAACTCATTCACGGTCCCTATTTTTCGGCAAGAATCTTTCCCATAACATACAATGCATTTTAGGTCTCACTTTTTTAATTCACCATTCTTTATTTATACAGAAATAAATTACATGATTCAAATGATACATAAAATTGTTCTACAAAATGAAATGGCGTTTCTATACGTACCAATGCTTGCAGGCCCGATTTCATTGTCTTGTACATCATTGGTCATAATTCCGGTGGATGTTACTAAATTCTTCTAATTATTCTAACTAAATTTTGCTCAGTTTACCTGAGAATTAGGGTTGAATGGACCCCCGCCATACTTATATATTGTGTATATTATTTTGTAAACCAAAAATCTATCGATAAATATAATTATTTTCGTTTTCTAGTTGCCGATTTGTATTATACAGTATGTTTCATATACGTTAATCAACCATCATAGCCGCATTAATATTCTGGCGTCCCTCGCAATCTTATTATCCCATTTAATGTTGGTTGAAAGAATTCTTAATGTCTATAGCTTTCGTTAATTGTAACTCTTTATCCTTCACTAAAATAATTTGATTTTCCTCTGATTGTTTTAATGGAAGAAATTTGTATTAATCATCATCTATTCTTGTGTCTGTGGAGAATGGGATTCGTTAACTTACCATACTTACCATCATCAAGTCCTGAAATATTTTCTTCATTGTCAAAATATAGGTCACGTGTGGGTTCTGTCCGTCCGCATGTGTAACACATTATTATTATTTTTTTTTTTAAAATAAACTTATTAGCTTCGGACTTATAATTTAACCATGAGATGTACGCAATTTGATAGCGAATCTACAAAACAAGAGTAAACTCAAAGCATCTGAAGCTTTTGATTACTGTGTACGGAAGCTTTCTCTCACCTAAGAAACTTTAGAGAAAGGTGCAGAACTTGAGAAACAAATCGAGAATATGAATAAAATAAATCTTCGAAGTTTCATGTAATCTACATTTGCATTTATACTTTACTATACTAAACTTCATGTTAGAGAAATTCTTTAACGTATATTATATCGGAAATTATATTTTATTTTTCACCATATTAAATTATAATTTATTAAATACATCGATTAATCTCTAAACTTTTTATATTAAAAATAAATAATTAAAAAAGCTAATCACATTACTTTCTCGCAATTAAAACCTATGACAAAAAATTTAGAAAAAGTTAATAACGTGCGTTATTAAGCAAGCTTAAGACAAAAAATCGGTA
>CAJVPV010003009.1:0-11982 GCA_910591835.1 Acaulospora morrowiae | reverse complement strand
TCCGGAGGTTAATATATAATTTTTTGCTCCGGAGTCTTTTAACGACGACGGAGGTTCTCCGGAGGTCTACGCCCGAATATTTGCGAAGATCTTCGCCAAAAAAATTTCCTGATGCTTTTCACTTACATAACATATAGCAGAAAAGTTACAATGTAATATATGTACTTTCTAATAAATGCTCTGGTTTTGATCTGTTAATTGATATTTAATTATCAAATCTAAGGACTCTTGTGATCAAGTAGAGTATGACTCCTTAAAGAATCATATGGACCAAGCTAAACCAGTCTTTCTAGTTCCTTAATTTTTTAATAGACACTTCAATTATAGAACCAATAACATAGGTTGTCAAATCTAAAGATATAAATGTCAAGTAGAGTGCAACTTCTATATATATAAACTGTTTATTTAATATTAATAAATGATAAGTTATTATTATTATAGATATTTTATTATAATATTAAATAATATAATTTTAATAAAATATGATTAACCTGATTATAGTCTAGTAAATTAAGGCAGGATAAGACTAATTTATAAACTATAATTAACTCTAGCGAGAGGTAATTCATATATTTCAAATTAAGATTTTGTATCACTACCTTTGTAACTCATAATAGAGAGCTATTTGAGCTGTTTCAATGATCAAGAAATCTTATAGATAAACTACTCCCCATAGGTCAAAAAGATAGATGATTTGATTAATAAACTTTTTTATTAAGTATTGCTTAGGAAATATTTTCAAAAGGGAGAAGAAGTTTCATAAGATTTTTCTGATAGCTGAAAGAAAAATATAGATAGTTAAAAACATTAGTTACACAACTATCAGTAAGAGTTTCACATATTCAATAGTAACAAGGATCTGGTTAAAGGTATAAAAGATTGTTTATATCATAGAATGTTTTATCCTAAGGAGTATATTTGTGATGGTTAACTGTATAACCCTATAAAATATAATTTCTTGCATATGTTGCTAGGTCAGATTAGACAAGATAAGGCTGAATTTAATTCTCAAACAAATTTAATATACTAATATATTCTTATCCTTCAATAATATTTTACTAACTAAATCCTAGTAAGTCTTAACTAAACTAAACATTGAAAAACTGTAGTGGTGACTGCAGGCAATAATTATCAAGACAGATAGCATAGATTTACTTGTTTTGATATAGCAACTTACATATCTTCAATATCTATACTTAGAGGCTTAGGCCTAAAACAAGTATTTAGAACCTACAATAAGTTATTTATATATCCTAGAGAAACATTAGAAGATTGAGAGGTGATAAGAGTTTCTGAATTGATGGTAAGTAAACAAAAAAATATATATATATAATTTTAATAAAATATAATTAGTTGAAATATAATATTAATTATTTAATAAAAATAAATTAATTTTGATTTTGTTAAAAAATTTTTATATTTATATATAGTGTATAACAAAATTTTTTAAAATTTTATTTATATAATATAAATACATAGTAAATAACTTTTCAAAACAAAAGCAATTTATATGAAATTTCAAATATATAAATAATATATTTTAATATATATATATACAGTATATTATTAAATTTCTTAACTTGTTTTATTTTTTTATAAAACTTACTCTTACAATATTATTTTCTGAAAAACATATATAATATTAATCTATATTATATTTATAAAAAAATAGAATTACTTTTGCAGACCTACCCGGTCATAGTCCAGTGGGCTAAGGCAGGGTAGGGCTAACCCATGACCCATGGTTCAATTCCAGCTGGGGAACAATTCACATATCCCAAAAAGGACTTTGTGTCACTGCCCCTGTAACTCATGATAGAGAGCGATTTGGGTTGTTCTGGTGATCTGGGAGCCTTATGGGTAGACTACACCCCATAGGTCAAAAAGATAGATGATCTGATTGGTAAACTTTCTGATCAAGTATTGCCCGGGAAATACCTCCAAAAGGGGGAAGAAGTTTCATGGGATCTTTCCGGTAGCGGAAAGAAAGGTACAGACGGCTAAAACCATTAGTCGCACAACTATCAGTAAGAGTTTCACATGTCCAATGGTAGCAAGGATCTGATCAGGAGTGCAGGAGGTTGCTTGTATTACGGGATGTTCTATCCTAAGGGGTACACTTGTGACGGTTGACTGCATGACTCCATAAAACGTAATCCCCCACATGTGTTGCTAGGTTAGATTAGGAAGGGTAAGGCTGGATCCAATTCCCAGACGAATTTGGTGTACTGGTGTACCCTTATCCTGCCAATGATGTCTCACTGACTAAAATCCTAGTAAGTCTTGGCTAAACTGAACAGTTGAAAAACGGTAGTGGTGACTGCTGGCAAAGATCATCAAGTCCATAGAATACATGGGCTTGTTTAAAATATAGCAAATTCATTCACCCCGTGGCTAGACTTAGAGGCTTAGGCTTAAGACGAGGATTTGGTATTCCAGATTGCATTCATGCACCCCGGAGAAACACCGGGAGGCAGGAAGAAGGACACTGATAGATGCCGAGCTGACGTGTAGTCAAAAAAAAAAAAAAAAAAAAAAAGAATAGAATTACTTTTGCAAGTAAAATATATTTAAAAACTAATATAACTATATTAACTATTTAATAAAATCTTAAAATAATTAATCAATATTTATGCTATAATTCAAGACTTTTTATAAGAACTTTGGTAATTAAATTTTTAAATATGGATATTAAGATATTTTATATAACAATTTCAAAATACTAGCAAGCTTGGTTTAGTTTTTTTTTAAATAGTTACTTAGAACTACAAAGAAGCTAGAGCTCCTAATGATACCACTTCAATACTAGTTCAATACTAATTTGATATTTAAATTTACTATAAATTCATATGCATAGGTTACAACTCATATATTAAATTTACTATAGATTAGTATCATTTTATATTACTTTAGTACTGGTTTAGTACTTTTTGAAGCCTTAAAAGAAGCTTTACAACTTGAATTTCAAGCTACATGTTTAAAATTAGTAGTACTATTTGAAATACTATAAGTATTTTGAAAATTCTTAGAAAATATTATTTTGCTAATATAAAAATATATATAAAATAAGAAATTATAAGAAATTATAATAATATTTGATAGAATATAACTAAAAGTTAATGAAAATTCAAAAATTTTTTAGTAATAATATAAATATAAAAAAAAAAAATTGAAAATAAAAAAACTAAAAAAATATAAACTAAAAATTTTACAAATCAAGAAAAATTAAATTAAAGTTAATACCAAAATTTAATAACAATTTGAAATGAATTAAAGAAGAAAATAAGTGATTAAAAATATAATATATAGTTTAGATTTTGTTTAGATGAACTATAATAATAAATTGTAAGTAATAATCTTTAACTTTAAATTCTATAAATAAATAAATAATAAAGAAAACAACTTTTTTATCTCCAAAGTTATATCTAAAGATATAATTTAAAATAAGTATTCAAGACTATACATATGATAGAATTGAATTTAATTATTTTTTAAAAACTGTATTATAGTAGAATTATTAAGTAGTATATAATAAATAATTGGAATTCGTATTTAATTTAGAATTGTATTATCAATCAAATTTCTTTTTATGGTAATATAAACACATGTATGTTTAAGACAATAGAATAGTTTATATAATATAATATACTATATATTATTGTTTTCTATAAAAATTTAATAAATATACAGTATATACAATTGTAATAAAAAGTAATATTCAATTTATATATATAATTATATTAAAAGTTATAAATATAGTATTATTTATTTTTAATATAAAATTATAGTTGTTTATTTTTTACAACTTTTCAAATACAATATTACATTATTGTATAAAAAAATATCATTACTTGTATTTAATTAACTAATATTAATAAAAACAAAATTTTTATTTTTATTGAAATTTTGAATACTGTACAAATTGTAAAGAAAGTTAAGTAAAATCCAATTAATATATATTATTTTATTAAAAAATATAAGAAAATTAGAAGTATTAAAAACTTATTATATTCAAAAAAACCATCAATTTTTAATAAACAAGAAAAATAACACTTATTTACAAAGTTACAAAAGAATATTATCTATTATTATATAAAATAATTAGCAAGTTGAAGCTTAATTACAGTTTGTTAACTACTAAAACTATATTATATAAGACCAAACTTTACTTAAATATTACAACTTTAAAGTTTTTTATTTTAAAAAAAAATATAAAGACTTGTATCAAATGATATAAAAAAAATACAAAAATATGATTATTTGTAATTAGATTAGAATTGTTTTTTCAAATTAATTTAATATAAAAATTAACAAATAATTATGACAAATAAAAGTTTGATAATATATAGATAAAAGATTTGAAACAAATTGTTTGATTTTTACTTTTAAAGCAATTAATGATTTATAATAATATAGAAATATTTTTTGAAAAAATTAAAAGAACTCTTAATTTTTTATAACAAGTATAAAGAAAAAAAAAATTATTTCAAATGTTTATATTGTTATTTTAAAAAATATATATATATTTTTATACTTAATTAGAAAAATAATTAGAAAAATATCAATATTTTAACAAAATAATATATTATTTATATAGCAAAAATAATTTATAAATAGTTAAATAAAAAAAAATTATAATTATAACTTGATTGGCCTATTCTTCAAACTTAAATATGATAAAAAATATTTAAAAGTTGTTTAAGAATAAAATTAGAACTGCAAAGATTTTTCAAAAACAATAAACAAATTAAAAATAACTTTGAAAAAAGAATGGAAAAATCTTAATATTTTTATTTTTGAGAATATTATTATTTTTATGTCAAGAAAAATAAATGTTATATTAAAGATAATAAATTATTAATATATTGTATATAATAAATTTTGCATAAAATAAATAAATATATAATATATAAAAACAAAAAAAATAGATGTTACTTTATGGTGACTGTACTTGTTTAACTATGAAAAAATATATATATAAAAGAAATTAATATTTAAAACATTTTAATAACTATTATAATCTTATAATTGTTTATATATAATGATATAAAAAAGTATTATAAATTAGATATATTAAACTTAACAAAAAACTCTTTTCCACAGCGCATCAATTTTCAAAAAATTGCCTTTTATAGTAATACAACAGGAAAGCGAATTTTTACTCCTTCATGGGTTCCCAAAGGAAGGATACTATCAGGAGCCAACCAAAGGAACAAACCAAGCTTTTTGTTCAAGCTCCAACTGAACCAAAACTTGCAAATTTCACCTCCAACTTAACAGGGGAGACCACTTCGCCACAAATACAAGAAGACCTTTTCAACATGGATTTAGACAATAACAAAGGACAAAACAATGATACACCAACAACCATGGCATCCTCCAGCACCAATGTTATCTCAGGATTTGCCTCAGACAATAAGAATGACAACGGATGGATCCAAGTAAACAGAAAAAACAAAGGCAAGACAAAAGAGACAGAAGACTCTTCGGAGAATAACCAAACAATAATGGAAACCAAAGGCCGTACCCGCTTCCGCCACCAGTTGACTGGAGTGAAGAGTATGGAAGACAACGCTTTAAGATGTAAACACCCTTAGCCAATATATCAGGAGACACAACCCAAGGCAAAATCAATAACCTCAGTCAAATTCTTTCTCGCTTGGAATCCTTTAAAGGAATATGTACAACTATGCAGAATGATACCAAAATGGCAGTCGCAATGTTTGTCTCAGCAAATAATGCGAAAAAAGCCGCAAATGTTACAATGCATGACAACACGCAGATCACAATGGAACCCATAGCCTTAATCAATTCAATTTTGGCAAAAGGAAAGACAATCAGAGTGTGGGACATACCCCTGCATGCCACAAAAGCACAAATCACAGAAGCTTTTACCAAACTCAGACAAATTAAAAATATTATACTAATCACCAATGAAATGTGGCAATCAGCCAACATCAAATTTACAAATCAGGAAGAATACAATTTTGCCGTACAAAAATGGTCACATCCTTTTTTGGCAGATTTAATTAGAATCTTCCCATATTTAAATACCAATGAAATCAAAGCACAACATAATCAACATATTCTAAAATTGTGCAACCTTTCACTAGAACCAACAGACTATGACCTAAAACAAATCTTGACAGATACCTATGCACAAACATGTTACATCCCCTGCACAAAAAACTACTTGCGCAAAAGATTTGCAATGATTAGCTTTGACTCCACCGAACACAAAGAAGCAGCAAAAGACTATCAAGCCTTACAAGGCAACACAGAACTCACATGGCATGAAATGATCGACAAACTTTGCGCAGTATGTCCTAGTCCAGACCACATCGCAAAAGATTGTGAAGAGCGAATAACAAGAGAAGAAAGATTCAAAACGAAACAAACCAACATCAAAAAATATCAACATTTCTATAGCAGATACAAACCAGCAGGCATATCCACAACACAAAAAAAATTCTTAAATAACACCAAACACTTCCAACAAAAATCATTTGTACAAGTAGTCAAGAATACACAACCACACAACAACAACTCTACAAACACACATTCAAATCCTATAGCACATATAAACAGTCAAGACAAAAATACACCACTAAACACGATACTTCAAGCAATTTACAAACTCGGGGAAGAAATAAAAACAATTAAATCAACTCTCACAGATATGGATAATCGCCTTAGTCATATTGAAGAAGATGCTTATTGGGCACATGCCACCTACAAAGAAGACGAAGCAGATTTTATTGAATATGAAATGAATCGTGACACAACACCAGAGCCACAAATGTCAATATCAGAGGAAACTTTCTCAAGCTATCACAGAAAATGACCAGCCACAAGTCCAATCCAAGATATTCAAGAAAAACAACAACAACTCCACTCAAGAATCGCAGC
Organism: Acaulospora morrowiae; assembly: GCA_910591835.1. Lineage (NCBI taxonomy): Eukaryota > Fungi > Glomeromycota > Glomeromycetes > Diversisporales > Acaulosporaceae > Acaulospora > Acaulospora morrowiae. Next base: position 5,073 of record CAJVPV010003009.1, on the reverse strand, counting down.
AATGGATGACACGTTACAACAAATCTCAACATCCTTTGGCTTATTAGCCGAAGAAAGTATTCCACAACTACAAGTGCAGTCAGAAGAAGTACTCGACAACTCCAATCAAACATACTAATAACAACACAACCAAAAATAATCCAAAACCAGGAAACCCCAATTTCAGAATCATCATAACAAGCGAATACCAACAAACACCACGAAACATCAATCCAATCTATATACCCCTCAACAACAACACAATCATCAATAAGTTTATGGCACATAATCACAACCAATGTCCAAGGATTGAAATCCAATCCAAGCAAAAGCTTACTTTGGCAAGAATGGATCGAATACAATAATGCAGACATAGTAGTACTCACAGAAACTAACATGACGAACAAAGAAGGACAATTTTGGCCATGTCAAGATTATCAGACATTTTGGAGCGGAGCAAGCTCACAAACCAGAGGCTTCGGAGTGGCTCTTATTATTAAAAAATATCTCAACAAACATGTCTACAGAAAACAAATATGGCAAGATAGAATTATATCAGTAGATCTTCTCTTCAAATACAAACGAAAACTAAGAATAATCGCAACATATATACCAGCAACTCCAGAAACATCACAAAACGAATGTGTCAAAGAAACAATCAACCTAATTAATGCAGCACAGAATGATCAAGCTCATATTATAGTCCTAGGAGATTTTAACATGATCTCTAATCCCAGCTTGGATGCACCAAAAGCACAATACCCACAAAAGAAACAATACACACTAACAGGAAAGCTTACACACTGGCTAACATCACAACAATTTGTCGATACCTACAGATATATCAACCCCTACAGCACACAAACCACATGGGCGAATACCAATAACAGCTGTAGCAGAATCGATCAAATCTGGACATCATCATCCCTACTCTGGTTACTGACAGATGCTTACATCGAACACATAGACAAAGATATAATGGAAACAGATCACCATACAACTCAATGCCACATTCAAACATGGCAAATAGAAGATATAAACAAAACACACCACCGAAGAAAATCCAATAACAGATACAGATGGGATGCAACATCATCAAAAGAATGGAACAAATTCGACAAAGACTTCAAGACTTTTCTCTTAGAACACTGGACCATACCACAGCACCACCATGCATCAAATGACCAATGGAATCTCATCCAAGAAGCACTCCTTCAAGCAGCAGCCAAAAATATCAAAAAATACAAAGAATCTCACCAAAAGCCAAAACCACCAAGATCACAAACAAAAATCTTTCATCAACTAATCAAGCTAAAAAAAACAATATATTATTATAACCAAGACTATATCTCCTACTTAACCCTTGTATCAGAATTAAATAAAATAACAAACAAACTCAAAAAAAAATATGATCTTCAGCTACCGACAATTCCCACATCTCAAGACACAATAGCAATTAATACATGGCTAAAAGAAATAGAGTTAATTGTTTATAATCTAAAAAAGATTCTTCAACAAACATGCCAGTCAAAACAATCAAAAGCCATCCAACAACGCATAACACAACGACAAACATATTTTAGCAATAACAAAAAACAATTGATCAGAAACCTATTAGACAATCCAACACAACACATCCACCTCGATAAAATTGTTATACAAAGACCAGATGTCAAAGTCATCACAAACCCATCAAAAATTCAACAAGCTGTAACAACACACTACCAACAGTAGACAAGAAAATGAATTACAACACCGATCTCAGAGACAATATGGGACCCAGTATACTTACCCATACAAAACATCCATCAAAACTGGTACAAGGACCTCCTCCAACCAATCACTACACAAGAAATTCAAACAACAATCAAAACACGATCTTCAAAATCAGCACCCGGACCACTGGGAATTCCATATATCGCATTAAAAAAATTATCCAAAGAGTCAACAGATTACCTTACAGATTTGTTCAACAGTATCCTAACACACGAAACAATATCCACAGAATAAAAACAAGGCAGCATATACTCTATTCCAAAACCAAAACCATAGAAAAATGACCTCAATGTAACAAGACCAATAACATTGCTAGAGATGACAAGAAAAATCTTCACCAAAATCCTAACTGACAGATTCGCAAAAATTTTTACCACATTTCCTATTCTATTCCCTCACAATTGGGCAGCATTATCAGGAAACAGTATACAAGAACCAATTCACATTCTGAGAGCAATACATGACGATACTAAACAAAACAACAGCAAAGCATGGATTCTCAGCTTGAATATGGCCAAAGCTTATGACTCTGTCAGCATATCCAGACTACAACTTGCTCTCCAAAGAATTAAAATATCACCAAAAATAATCAACATTATCCTTAACATATGTGACAACAGAAGCAACCAAGTCATCACACCCTTTGGACCGTCACCATCATATTCAGTAGAAGATGGCATTGATCAAGGAGACATAATCTCACCACTACTCTGGAGGATATTCTATGACCCTCTAATCTCCAAAATAGCAAAAGATTATAAAGGATACAAGCTAACAACAAAACAATTTTCAAACTTATCCACACCACCCAGAACAATCAACCAATTAATATCAATCCTAGCTTTTATGGATGACACGATACTAATTGCTAGTGATCACCAAGAATTGCAAAAAATGTGCAACACCTGCTCAGATTTTTTCGACACTAATGACATCCAAATCAATATATCAAAATCAAATCTCATAGTATTAAACCACAAAACCAAGCCTATACAATTTCCAACCATAATAATACAAAACCAACCAATAGAAGCACTGTTATCAAATCAGCCAGCTAGAATACTGGGAATTTATATTGAAGGCAGAGAATCAAAAAGGTATCAAACACAATTGATACACAACAAAGCAACAATCTTCTCCAATATACTTAAAAGGAAACACATAACAGATAAGCAAATCAGATACATATACAACCAAGTATTGATGCCAGCTATAACATATCTGTTATCAGATATGATATTACTAGAGCCACACTGTAACAAAATAATGGGAACTCTAAATAACATATACAAATACAAACTGAATCTTGCAGCCACAGCATCAAACTCAATTCTCTTTAACCCTATAGAATACGGTTTCTTTCACATATGGAACAGACAATTGCTACTCCATGCGAACAACTGGCATAGAAGAATCAACAACAATAGTCTCATCGGAAAAATTACCTCAATTAGACTACAAGAACTACAAAATCAATGGTGATCAACAGATTTAATAACTGGAGAAAACTTTACAAGACCATTTATTCCACATGGACATGACCTCACACATGATATAATCTTTCTTCTGCGACAACATGGGTTCACAGCAGAAACAGTAGCAATTCATACAATACCCAAACTAGACACAACATTAGAAGAAGTAATAGGAAGCCAATGGCACCACAAACACAGAAAACAGCTAGCAAAAAACAAAATAATGTTCGTATATCAATATATCAACTACCAAGGTAACAGATTAGCAGCATGACCAGAAATCACACTCCCGAATCAACAACCGAACAGTTGCAAACCAAAATAGTACATAGACCTGCAAAACAGTACAACCATGCTGCAAATAATTCAAAACAAAAGCCACCAACAAAACACATTCACAACAAACTACAACTTAGCAGTAGAAACAAAATCAAAAGAAATAAAATGGGTTGCACACCGACAAAATAATAGAGATATCATTGGCAGGAAAAAGAAACATAGTAAAGAATTTATCAAATCCAACACTACAACTGAACAAACAACAACTCACCACTACAAGAATGTGACGGATGTGATCTCAATACATCCACCATACCTGGAGAATGCAGCTTCTCAATAGCTCCTAACAGTCTAATATGCATACCAGTATATAAGAGTCGCACTAGTACCAGAGACAACACAAACAACAAGTTACAACACAGAATTAGAATGTCACCAGGCAGCCTCCACTCAATGATTACAAACAAATTCACAAGACCACAACACACCCAAATTCCAATGATACACATGGATCAAACTCTAGTCCATATACAAACAATTAATAAATTCATCAATATATCTAGTAGCACACTACAACAGCTCACAAACATCAGATCCATTCTCAATAACTACAAGCCAATCATTATATATACAAATGGCTCTCTCAACAGATATAAAAACATGGGATTCGCATGGCATACACTCAACTGTCCTAATGCAAATTTCAAAGGAAGAATCATATTCTTCCCATCATCGACCAGAGCAGAATTGGCAGCCATAGCAATAGCCTTAATCACAATACCAGCAGACAATAACATAATGATATGTAGCGATAGCCAAGCAGCACTCGCAGCAATTAAAAAAGCAACTACAGATGCGAAACATCTCAGAACACTACAAAATAGTAATATCATCAATACAATTATACATATTATACAATCCTAAAAAATCAAAGTCACATGGGTTAAAGTTAAAGCACACAGTCACGACCCCAACAATGATAAAGCAGATTGGATGGCAAAGGAAGCTTGCCAAGAATCAAAAAACTATATAGATTTCAAACCTATCAACCACCAACAGCTTAAATGGATACCTCAATGGAACAAACAAATCCTGGATAACACAATAACCAGAACAATCAAAAATATTATCAGAATAAAATATGTTGTCAATTGAAGGATACTCAATCGAAACACTAACACCATAATACAAAACACAATCGATCAAATTGCATGGACACCAACACTAAAGTTCAGACAGCCATCAAAACTTACAACAGGAAACACAAATGACCAAGACCACAACGTCAGAAGTTTTTGTTTAAAACTATGAAACTTAAAACTTCCATCCAAAGATAAATTACACACACGATCTACTACAATATATACAGACAACATATGTCCAAGATGTAACAAAGCTATAGAAATCAATACACACATCATGATTTGTGAGGACAATCAAACAAATATAACCAATATTATCAAACAGATAGTTAATAAAGAAATAATAAGCAGAGCAACAGAAAAAACAGGATCACAAATACATCAACAAATCTCTAAACATATACAAAGCTGGACAGAAGAAA
>CAJVPV010003008.1:0-11982 GCA_910591835.1 Acaulospora morrowiae | reverse complement strand
ATAAAAATAATATAGCCCAATCTTTATATAAATGTATGTAAAAAACTATCTATATTAATAAACTAGAGTAAAGTCTCACTTTAGCAAAAAAAAAAAAAAAAAAATCATTATTGTCTCTTTCACCTGATTTCATATACCTTAAAACCATATTAATTTGTATGCCTTTAGAAACTTTAATATACTACATTAGTCCTATCCATCTAAAGTGTCTCCCTGCTACTAGTTCTTTATCTTTATTCTTCATCTAAAATAAAAATGATATATGATACTATATATGAAAAATTAATAATCAATTTTATTTCTATTACATTCAATTACTTTTACAAGTTGATTTGTTATGCTTGTCACCAACCTAAGAAAGATACCTGAATTTATATTTCTTCATTCCTGATAAATTATTAATTAAAGTTTATCTGTTAAAAGTGTTTTTTTTTAATATTCAAATATTTATTCTTTTTTATACTTTATTTTTAAGTATTGCCTATAGATTTTCAATTGGGTTTAAGTCTTATAAGTTTGAAGACCAGTTAAAAATTTAAATTCCACAGATTTTAAAGAGATCTTATATAATATCTACTGTATGGACTGAAGAGTTGTCTTGTTAAAATCATAACCTGCAATATATATATGGTATAAATTATTTTGCTGTTGCCTCAATTCCCAAAATCTTCAAAAATAATTGTATCATGACTCAATTATTTATATTTTAATATTGACTTAATATATTGTGTCAAATAATTGTGTCAAATTATTGCATCAATTGTATCAAGGATCTATGAATTTCAGCAACATGTATAGTCTGCAGCCTGTTTGAGAGACATAAAGAAATAGAAGGGTTTCTAGAATTTTGCAATATTTGTATGCATTTAGGTTTTGTATAAAAAGAAATAATAAGATTGGCTCATATATGAATATGTATTCCAAGTATAAATTTTGTAAGGTTGTTTCACTATACTATGATATAGTTGTGAGCTTCCATAGTGATATTTTACCAATTAAGTATTTCAAAACATCTGAAAAGTTTTTTGTCTAAAAAAATAGTATGGGACCAATTATTATGAGTATAAGACTAAGCCCATTTGAAATGGCAATTATGTGAGAAGAACAAAGAAAAGGAACTTAGATTGGATAACAAACAATAAACTGAAGGTTTTTTTTGAATATATGCTGAAAAGTATAAACAGAAATCTTTAAGTTGGAATTTTTTTGAGCAAGCCTTTCCATTATTTCAGCTGTGGTTGCAGCATTATTGGTTTGAACAATTCAACCAAAAGATGGTATTGTGGGAATATGAGAATTTTCAGTCTTTCAGAAATGAAAAATAATCTAACAGTGTCCTTTATTTTTAGTCTATAAATTATATTATAAAATGTAGTTTTTGAAAAACCTGTTATTTGTATAATCTCAATGGGTTTTAAAATATTATTGATATAGAGCTTACTTGTAACTGTCTTTTGTGTTGAAAGTTTAGAATTGCATAACTTTTTTGCTTATTTTATATTAAAGGAAAATAAAAGTGAATCAAAAAATATATAAATTAGATGCATAAAATCTTAAGATAAAAATAGAATAATTCCAATTTTATATTGAGTCAGGATTTATGTTATTATGCAGTTTTTTATAAAATAAATCAAATTTTGAATATTTATGTTAATCACTGTAAGATATATTTCAGGATATAATAAAGTAAAAGTTGCAAAAAAGAAAGAAAAACTATGCATTGTTTCTTTTAACATTAATTGAAATAGCAAAAATTAAATAAATTAATTAAAATAAAAAAATTATCAGATCAATTTTTATATAAGAAATATTTTTGAAACATGATAATTATATATATATTGTATATACTGTATGTTATGTGTTATTTTCAATATATATTAATTATTAATTAACATGTGTTGTTTATAAATTAAAAAATTATATATTATTGTAAAATTGATATATATTTACTAATTAAATATAAAATTTAAATTAAAAAAATAAATATGAAAAAAATAAGCTTATTTACATGAATATAACTAAGAATTTTTATATTTACCATATAAAACATATCCACATCTTCTTGAATACAACAAATTATTTTTTTTACAAGAACAAGACACAGTATTGCAATTTGTTTTTCTATAACAGCAAGAATCCTGATAAGTATTTTGATTTGCAATACTAATATTATTAAAAATTACATAGTTTTTTTTTTTACTGTTAAGGTGAGACATGTCTTATAATCTTTATTAATATGTAATTATTGTTATTACATATTAGTCTACCATTTATTGTAGTAGATATATTTTTAATAAAAAAACTCTTGAGCAGAAAAAAAGTTAAAAAAGGAACTATCTATGTAGAATAAATTATATATATAAATTTGAAAGGCAAGGTCGCCATAGTGTGAGTAAAAGAGTATAAAAATATTGAAAGTTGAAAGTTGGTAATTTTAACATGATATTACTATATAGGTTAATTTGAAGTCAGGATTAATCACTTCCAAAAGTCGCATATAGTTAAGAAATTAAGAATAAGAATTATTGAAGAGTAATGGGTTTTGAATACAATTATTTTTTGTGTTAAAAATCTCTCTTGCAAGGCATAAACCAAATGTGTCTACCTAGGTTATCACTTCTTTTTTGATAGCTGGGTGTGATTCCAGCAGTAGTAGAGGAGCATTGGCTTAGGTTGCCAGATTATGGGATGCAATTTCCTAGTATTTCACTTACACTTATGATGAAAGTACTTTATTTTTATCCACATTGGTTAGGCTTAAGCTGCATTTTTTCTTTAACAGTAGCATTGCTACTCATGGGTCACAACTTTATTATTAATGATAATTGTGAAAAGTTGGATGGTTTGTAGGTTAGTAATATAGTAGTGATATAGTTGAGATAATAGTGAGTCAAGTATGGAGCCTGCTTCAATTTTGTTATATTATTTTGGTACATGTTTAATTGAAGGTTACTGGAATCCATGCAGGGCACAGTCATGTATCCTCCTAATCCAATATGTTGTCAGTTAATTGTGATTGTTGTTATTGTGATTGTTGTTATTATTGTTGTTGTTATTGTTATTGTTGTTATTGTTGTTATTAATATGTAAGTATTTTGTTAAAAAACTGGTTAAAAACAGGTTTGAACAAGTTTGGTTTTGTTGTTAAAAGAGAAAAGAAATTTGATTGGTTGTTGGTTGTGTGTTGATCTTTTGATAGTATAAAATTGAATATGGGGTTTTTTTTTGGAATAGTAATAAAGTGAGAAAATAATATGTATTGTTGTTTTTAATAAAAAAAGAAAAATAAAAAATAAAGAAAATTTATAAAGGTTGTGTTAAGACAAACATTAGATCCAATAACTTTGTTTGAATGTATAGTTAAAGATATATTTGTAATATAGAGAGAAAAAGGAAAAAGAGGAAAGTAAATATAATAGTTATATTGAAAAGAAGGTTTTTAAAAACAAAAATTATGAAGAAAAATTGCTACAGGCTTTTTCCATGCAACCAAGAGCTAAGAAAAACTCCCAACTTGTTTAGGTCTGAACCAGTGGTTCCATTCTACTGCAATAATGTTTTTTGAGTTTTTATGTCCTTTATTTAAAGCTTAGTTGCCTTAGGAGAGTAAAGAAAAAAAAGCGCTTCTTGGAAGAAGATTTTCTAAAAAAAAATTTTTAAAAAATCAGCAGTGAACAGGTAAGAGTTTTTTTTAAAAAAATTATATAGTTAATAAATTATCAAAAATTTAAATATATATTTTTTATTTACTCTGTATGTACTAATTCATTATCTTGAATATTATAAGTTGAATATATAAGATTTTATTCAGTACCTGTCTCTTTTAATGAAAGTGTATTATTAAGAGATATAATATTAAGATTCAAATTATTAAAAGAACTTAATAGTTTAAACTTATTTGCTAAATATTAATTGTTAAGAATTCTAAATTTGTAACTTGATAAGAATCATAATTTATTTTTTTTAAAGAATTTTGTATAGTAGAAATTTTTGATCTATCTTTAATTTATTAATAGTAGGAATTCAAATTTTCACTAAATTACCAAATTGTAAATTTGACCTTGTTTAGCTTTATATTTTAATTATATTTTATATTTAATAAAGTCACAATTTCTTTTAATATTTAGCTAAGCAACATGACAAATAATTTCATGTTTTGAAATTATGGGTTAAGTTGAATTTGTAATATTATTTATTGGTGTTCTAGATTAAAAATATTAAAAATATTTTATAAAAAAAATAATAATAAATAAAATAAATAAATATCTCATTTTTTGTTTTATATTGAAATTTTATATTTTCAATTTATATTTTTTTTGAAGGTTTAATAGAAGTAGCTTGTTATTTTCATTTTTCAATAGTACTATATCACTTTTCAACTGTTTCTTCAACTTTTTAAATATTAATATTATCAGATTTAATAATTTTATTATTATAATCTGATATAATAATCATTTTACAATTATTTTCTGAATTATCAAAATTTGAATTTTCTAATTTAAAATTATTCAATTCAGAATTGTCTAATTCAAAACTATTTAATCTAAATTTTTCTAAAGTTTTTAATTTTAAAATAATTAATTTAGTATTTTTATATTTAAATTATTTTAATTTAAAATTTTTTGTTTTAATATCTTTGTAATAAAACTTTCTAATTTATTTTTGCAATTATCTTCTATTGTTAAAATATTACTTGTATTAGTTTTATTATAAGGAAATTGATCAAATATCATATTATAAGGTGACATTTTATGAGAAGAACAATATTGATTATTTATTACCTTATAAATAATCTTTTAAAAATTAAATTAATATAAATAAAAAAATAAATAATATTTACAAATAATATTTTGTAAACTAATACTTTAATCATTTCTATCTGTTTCTTCCATTCAAGCATCAAGTTTTACTTGAAGAATATCATTTCCTTTTTTTACAAGACATTAACACAGTAGATTACGAGAACAACCATAAACTATTTTTATTATAGGCCAAAAACTTAACATTTGTTTAAAGGTATTACCAATAAATTCTTTACCATTATCAGTATGAAGAATTGCAGGAGGATCATATATAAAACAAAAGTTAATAAATATTACAGTGGCTTCTTTAGCTGATTTATATTGAGCTAGTTCAGCATAAAAAAATTAACCAAAAAAATTTCTAATATGAAAAATATATTTATATTCTCTATTAGGAATAATTGTCATATCAATTGTATTGATTTATTATAATATAAATTTATTGATTAATTTATTGATTAATTTATTTATTAAAATTAATATACATACTGAACATGATTTAAAAAACCTTTAGAAACAATAGGACACATTGGTGGAATTCTTTTAGAAGTTTGTCAAGTAATTCATACTTTATATTCACGAATTACATATTCAACCAACTGTTGAGGAATATAACAATATCTAACACAAATCTATAAAAAATTAATTTTGCTTAAGAGTATATTTATTAAACTACTTACCTTTTTCCAAGTTTTTTCTTGACCTCTATGTTCTGTTGCTTGATGTGTTTCACAAATTATTTCATAAAAATTTTCAACATAACAAACTTGTGTTTCCAAATTGATCTTATCTTATTTAAGTATATGCAATTCTTCTGTTGTACCAATATAAAAAATTTTAAATGTATTGATCATCCAATACTTAAATGTTGGATTGCATAAAATATTTAGATTTTTCAATATATTTAAACATTCATCATAACATCTTCTATTCATCAAATTTCGATTATTTTTTCTTTTGTTAATAAGATTCTCTAATATTCGATCAAAGGTTTCCTGGGTTACGAAACTATATTCTTGCAAATCCATGTTAAAAAAATATCAACTTAAGTAAAAAAAAAGTGTTGATTTAACTATATAACAGAAAAGACTATGTAAATTTAATACATAATCAATAAATAGTCTATTGCATAATATCTTGTGATCTAAATTATGAATTACTTTGAGTCATTTATCAATTGATGAAAATTTATAAACAACACATGTTAATTAATAATTAACATACAGTATATTGAAAAATGACGCAGAGCATATATAGTTAATACATCAATATTTGCATAAAATACAAATTGTGATAAATATAGAAAATTTATTTAAATATACCGAATGAATAAATGCTTAATACAAAAAAAAAAAAAGTTAAATATACATGTATATGTATTCAAATTACTGCAATTTTCCGAAATAGTTTAAGCCTAGTTAAATTTCCAAAGACACTATTTTTGAATCTGTGGTTAAAGTATAAATCATTTGTTCAGCTGTTAAATTTAATGAAGTAATAAACAATAATGACCCAATTATTTACCTTGAATAAGTTCGGTTGAATTTTTTGGCTCTGGAAGGCCCTTAAAGTTAAGAAGTCGACTAGTATATATAGCGGATGAATGCGTTTGTATCGCATTGTAAACAGAACTTGATGTTATATTCTCACTTTGTTTAATTTGCTTAGCAAACGTTGAATTTGGATAATTCTCAAAACGACGCCATGCATCTAAAATTTCGCACAATTCATGTGCTTGTAATCGGTTTTGTGGCTTAGCATCCCAACATTTTTGCATCAGACAAATTACTAATTCAGGCAGGCTTCTTTGAAATTTAGGTCGAAGTCCGTCACAAATTCTGACTGCCAAATCTTTATCGTGTGGAATATCATTGAAAGCCGGGATTCCGGATAGCACTTCAGATATGATAACTCCAAATGCATAAATGTCTGATGCCTTTTTATACTCTTTTTCGCGTAATACTTCGGGCGCTACATATGGAAGTATGCCATATACTTTTCGCTCTTTGACTTTACTAGTATATTCAACAGTTTGTCTGGTCAAACCTAGATCTGTTATATAAGGATATTTTTGGCTCGATAAAAGAATATTCCCAGTATGAAAATCTCGGTGGACAAATCCAGCTTCATGCATTTGTCGTACGCCTTCTGCGATTTGAAATAAAATATTAAGCTTATCTCTCCATAATTTTTTGGAAATTTGATATAGATTGTCTCTGATATTTCCATTGTCTATAAATCGCATAACAATCACAAATTTATTTTTTTCTTCATGTCGAGTAATTCCATAACACCGTGTGATACGAGAATTGTCGCCATAATAATGGTAAATTTTCTTTATATGTATGTAAATAACAGTTAAAAACAAATATACACCATTAAGAAAATAATTTATTAATGATTACCTCTTTTAAAAATTCTTTAGTTATATCTTGTGAATAATCAAGGTATTTAAGTGCAACTTTTGTTGCTCCCTTCCTTTTCCACTGACCCTTATTTGTATCCCAATAAAGAATATACCCATCAATCCATTCTGCCGAGTATATTTCGCCAAAACCACCTTTGGAAACAAATCTCACATTCTCAAACTTTGAATATGGAATCCACTCAATAATACGATGTCTACTAATTGCTGTTAACTGCATCTCCTTTATAAATGCGTCGATATTATTGTCGCCACTTTCCCAAGCATCAAAATTTTGTTGAAAACGAAAATAATTACAAGAATGACACCAATGGCTACTTATTGTCCTCTTACGGCATTGATTACACCATCCTCCTATGATAATAAATAAAATTTATAAATTAAATCCTAGATGCAAATTACCAACTACAATAATAACTGATGGGAATACGAATAAATCTCATTTCATGAATTTATGAAACAAATAATAAAAATATCCTGGATTTAACTTACCCCCTATAAAATTTTAAGATCGATACAATTAAATCTCATTTAAATAATTTTACAAAACAAATAATAAAAACGTCCTGGATTTAACTTACAACCTACCAATATTAAAGAATAAGAATATACAATTAAATCTCATTTCATTTGATTTTACGAAGCAAATAACGAAAATGTCCTGGATTTAACTTACCATCTACACAGTAATGGATAATGATACAATCAAATCTTATTTCATGATTTTACGAAACAAATAACGAAAATGTCCTAAATTTAACTTACGATCTACACAGTATAGAATAAGAATACAGTCAAATCTCATTTCAGATGATTTTACGAAATAAATAACAAAAATATCATGGATATAACTACCATTTACACCTGTAAACAATAAGGATAAAATTAATCTCATTTTATATAATTTTACGAAACGAATAACGAAAATGTCCTGGATTCAACTTACGATCTACAACAGTAAGAATAAGAACACAATTAAATCTCATTTCATATGATTTACGAAACAAATAATTAAAATGTACCCGCTATAAAATTTTACAATTAATACAATCAAATCTTATTTCATAAATTTTATGAAATAAATAATAAAAATATCCTGGATTTAACTTACTCCCTATAAAATTTTAAGATCGATACGATTAGATCTCATTTAAATAATTTTACAAAACAAAGAATAAAAATTTCCTGGATTTAACTTACAATCTACAAATAGTTAAGAATAAGAATACAATTAAATCTCATTTCATTTGATTTTACGAAACAAATAACGAAATTTCATGAATTTTAACTTACAATCTACAACAGTAAAGAATAAGAATACAATTAAATCTCATTTTATATGATTTTACGTAACGAATAGCAAAAATTCCCTGGATTTAACTTACCATCTACAACAGTAAATAATAAGAAAGAATACAATTAAAACTCATTTCAAATGATTTTACGAAACAAATAACAAAAATGTCCCGGATTTAACTTACAATCTACAACAGTAAATAATAAGAATACAATTAAATCTTATTTCATATTATTTTATGTAACAAATAATGAAAATGTCCTGGATTTAACTTACCATCTAAAACAGTAAAGAATAAGAATACAATTAAACTCATTTCATATGGTTTTATGAAACAAATAACGAAGCATCTTTGATTTAACTTACAATCTACAACATCAAAGAATAAGAATACAATTAAATCTTATTTCATATGATTTTACGAAACAAATAACGAAGTATCTTTGATTTAACTTACTATCTACAACAATAAATAATAATATACAATTAAATCTTATTTCATGATTTTACGAAACAAATAACGAAATGTCTTAAATTTAACTTACTATCTAAAACAGTAAAGAATAAGGGTATAAATAATTAATATTATTTTACAAAACAAATAAAAAAAAACCTAGTTTAACTTACAATCTGCAACAGTAAAGAATAAGAATACAATTAAATCTCATATATAATTTACGAAACAAATAACGAAAATATTCTAGATTTAACTTACAATCTACAATAGCAAAGAATAAGAGTACAGTTAAATCCAATTCGTATGATTTTACGAAACAAATAACAAAAATGTTCTGGATTTAACTTACAATCTACAATAGTAATGAATAAAAATACAATTAAATCTCATTTCATATTATTTTACGTAATGAATAATGAAAATGTCCTGGATTTAACTTACCTTCTATAATAGTAAAGAATAAGAATACAATTAAATCTCATTTCATATGGTTTTACGAAACAAATAACGAAAATGTCCTAGATTTAACTTACCATCTACAATAGTAAAGAATAAGAATATAATTAAATCCCATTTCAGATGATTTTACGTGACAAATAACGAAAATTTCCTGGATTTAACTTACAATCTACAACAGAAAGGAACAAGAATACAATTAAATCTCATTTCATCTGATTTTACGAAACAAATAATGAAAATGTTTTGGATTTAACTTACACCATCCAACTGTAAAAAATAATGATATAATGAATCTCATTTTATGATTTTACGAAAAAAATAACGAGAATTTCTGGGTTAACTTACTCTCTACAACAGTAAAGAATAAGAATTCAATTAAATATCATTTTGTAGGATTATATAAAACAAATGACGAAAATGTCGGGATTTAACTTACCACCTACAACAGTAAGGAACAAGAATACAATTAAATCTCATTTCATATGATTTTACGAAACAAATAATGAAAATTTTTGGGATTTAACTTAACAACTTACCCGCTATAAAATTTGACAATCAATGCAATTAAATCTCATTTCATATGATTTTACGAAAAACAAACAACGAAATATACTGGATTTAACTTACTCACTATAAAATTTAATAATCAATACAATCAAATATCATTTCATCTGATTTTATAAAACAAATAACGAAAATTTCCTGGATTTAACTTACAATCTATAACAGTAAGGAATAAGAATACA
The DNA here is from genome assembly GCA_910591835.1 of Acaulospora morrowiae. Taxonomy (NCBI): domain Eukaryota; kingdom Fungi; phylum Glomeromycota; class Glomeromycetes; order Diversisporales; family Acaulosporaceae; genus Acaulospora; species Acaulospora morrowiae. The sequence goes on along the minus strand of CAJVPV010003008.1, from coordinate 1,796 downwards.
AATAAACCTTATTTCATATGATTTTACGTAATAAATAACTAAATTTCCTGGATTTGACTTACAATCTACAGTGAAGAATAAGAATGCAATTAAATCTCATTTCATATGATTTTACAAAAAACAAACAACGAAATGTACTGGATTTAACTTACTCACTATAAAATTTAATAATCAATACAATCAAATATCATTTCATCTGATTTTATAAAACAAATAACGAAAATTTCCTGGATTTAACTTACAATCTATAACAGTAAGGAATAAGAACACAAATAAACCTTATTTCACATGATTTTACGTAATAAATAACGAAATGTCCTGAATTTAACTTACCATCTACAATAATAAAGAATAAAAATACAGTTAAATCTGATTTTATATGATTTTACGAAACAAAGAGCGAAAATGTCCTGGATTTAACTTACAATCTATAACAGCAAAGAGTAAGAATATAATTAAATCTCATATCATTTAATTTTACGTAGCAAATAACGAAAATGTCCTGAATTTAACTTACCATCTACAACAGTAAAAAAAAAGAACAACTAAATTTCATTTCATATGATTTTCCAAAATAAATAACGAAAATTTCCTGGATTTAACTTACCATCTACAATAATAAAGAATAAAAATACAGTTAAATATGATTTTATATGATTTTACAAAACAAATAATGAAATTGTCCTGGATTTAATAATTCACCCGCTATAAAATTTGACAATCAATACAATTAAATCTCATTTCATATGGTTTTACGAAACAAATAACAAAAATGTCTAGGATTTAACTTACCCCCTATAATATTAAAGAATAAGAATACAATTAAATCTCATTTCAAATGATTTTACAAAACAAATAACGAAAATTTCCTGGATTTTAACTAACAATCTAAAACAGCAATGAATAAGAATACAATTAAATCTCATTTAATATGATTTTACAAATAAAATAACGAAAAGTTCATGAATTTTAACTTACACTCTACAACAGTAAAGAATAAAAATGCAATTAAATCTTATTTAATATGATTTTACGTAACGAATAACAAAAATGCCCTGGATTTAACTTACCATCTACATCAGTAAAAAATAAGAAAGAATACAATTAAAACCCATTTCAAATGATTTTACGAAACAAATAACAAAAATGTCTAGGATTTAACTTACAATCTACAACAGTAAATAATAAGAATACAATTGAATCTTATTTCATATGATTTTACGAAACAAATAACGAAGTATCTTTGATTTAACTTACTATCTACAACAGTAAATAATAATATACAATTAAATCTTATTTCATGATTTTACGAAACAAATAACGAAAATGTCCTGGATTTAACTTACCATCTATAATAGTAAAGAATAAGAATATAATTAAATCTCATTTAATATGGTTTTACGAAACAAATAAAAAAAATGTCCTGGATTAAACTTACCATCTACAACAGTAAAGAATAAGAATGTTTTTAAATCTCATTTCATGATTTTACGAAATAAATAAATTACCATCTATAGCAATAAAGAACAAGAATACAATTAAATCTCATTTAATATGATTATACGAAACAAATACCAAAAATGTCCTGGATTTAACTTACCATCTACAACAGGAAGAATAAGAATACCATTAAATCTCATTTCAGATGATTTTACGTAACGAATAACGAAAATGGCCTGGATTTAACTTACCATCTACAATAGTAAAAAATAAGAATATAATTAAATCTCATTTCAAATATTTTTACGCAACAAATAATGAAGATATCAAGGATGTTCAACCTACTTCCTATAAAA
>CAJVPV010003007.1:0-11983 GCA_910591835.1 Acaulospora morrowiae | reverse complement strand
GAAGTTTCGAAAGAATCACTAACTAGTAAATCCTCGGGACTTAATTATAAAACGCACCCAAATGCTATTTACACTAGCAGACTTTTGAGTTTTTCAAATTTATCGCAACCAACTAACGCCCCGAATTACGAGAAGGTACTTGAATTGTTGTCGGGTGACTATGCAGGTGAATAGTATAACGTTCATCACATTTCTAAGTTTGATAGATTTTAATTTTTTTAAAACCTTATTCAACAGATTCAGGTTTAATCGATTTGGATATTTTTTAACCTTTTGGGTATGTTAGAAATTATTTATTTTTAATCGTAATCAAAGTCCTTAACTCATATTTCATAATATAATCGAATATTTTAGAAAACCACATCGGTTCATAAAGTGTTTATTTGTTCTTTAAACATAATATAATCCGAAACAAGAAATTATTTGTAATAGTTTGCTGAGTTGAATTTAGCTTTATAAGTGTGATTTCAATTGTGATTGATTCTATTTTTTTTTTACTGTCTTTTAGATTCAATCAATTCTACAAATAATTAAAAGCTTGCGATTTTGTTACAAATTTTTAAACAATCATTCAGGAACATTGAAGGGGTAGATTAAGATATCAAAGTTAAATTATGGTCCAGAGAAAATATTTTTTTTAAAGTTTTTTATTTCTACACATACTTTATATAAAAAATAGCCGTTAAACATTACATTAAAATTTCAGAATTTGTCTTTATATAGCAGAGATATATTGCTAATAAGAAGTGTCAGTGTGACCGTTCTCTGTACATATTTGATTGCAGTGATGGAAAACAACCGAAACAATTCGTAAAGAATTTCACAATCTTTATATCATGCCTTCATTTGCCTGTACATATTTATTCAGATTAACTTTAAAAGTTCTGACAATTCATTTCGTTCGTAAATATTTGTTTAGAATTCATAGATCTCGGCTACAGAGAAGAAACCAGAAAAAAGATGCCATTATCACTAGTAATAGAAATAAAATTTTAAATATAATAATATCAATGTTATTTTTAATAGTACTAATGACGATGACGATAGCTAATGATCGGTAGCAGGAAATTAGAGACCGAGATGTATTCTCCCTTTAAACGCCCGCTACTCATATATTTTTTCAGTAGTATTATGTGCCCCAACAAAAAAATTAATAAACATATGCTAAAACTTTATCAAAATATACAACTAATACAAATATTAACACATTTATTTTTTATCAAGGATATTCATGCTAAACATATTAAAATGTAAAATGTAATATTTGATCTTAACGATCAGAGATTCCTTGCCCAGACATTCTATCATAATTTAAGGACATGACACATATGAAATCCCCCTGCAGTTTTCGAATTTTTTTTTTTATGCACTGCAAATATCAATAATAGCTATACTCTTTACATACAGTACCTGGCAATATCTTTTATATTCTTCGGATTCAAATTTCCTACTATGATTACTATGATCGGCATTATCTTTCAAGAGTTCTATTGCCCATTCTAACTTATTCACATAAAATTCTATGTGCTCATACCCTCGATAGAATAATCTGTCATCTGGTCATAAGATAGCATTGCACCACAATACAAAGATTTAAAATCCAAACTTAACATATTTTGTCGAGGTAGATACTCAAGGCCTTGACTGTAAATTTTTTATATTTACAGCTTAATCCAAGTATCATTAAAAGACAATGATGTTGATGTTGAGTAAACAATAAAAAAATGCAATATATTATATTGTGAAGCACTTACCAATGATGAGGTTAAATGGTAGTTGTATGATTATATTCTTCCTGAGAATCGTATCCTTTTAAATACACCCTAAACTTACTAATACTGTAGTACTCATTTCTTTACCTCCAAAGTACTAATTCATTATAATTCTCGATATTTTCCATACAACGCCATTTCTCTATTCTATATCATTTCTTGAGATGATTAACAATAGAAATACAATAAGTAATTATCGGATATTTGCGAAGATCAACTGATAGACAAAACAGTACAATATAAACTATTCCAACCATATATCTGCAAATTTGCAAGAATCCAGAGTCAAACCCAATTTTTTAATAAACTATGACCCTAGCAGATAAATATTTAAACAAGTAGAAATTTTGATTCGTATACGCCGTATAATGAACTGTGTATAAAAAATCAGAAAGAAATTTATCGATTTGAAATAACTCAACACCTGCGTAAATTTTGGTTATCAAATTCATATACTGTATATAAAAACAAAATTATAAAACTAAGTACAGTATAAATTTAATCGATATTCTGTATATAAGTATATATCACCAGTGATTAATTATAAATTTAATTTACTGCTCAAACTCAATATCTATATATAGTCATTGTATATTATCACATTTTTGCTTTTGCTGAAGTAAATAGTGGTGGCGTCAATAATTAGAAAGAATAATTTAGAAAAATCAAAGACATTGTAATGCAAAAAAATTTTTAGATAATAAATCAATAATTAAAGAAGATATAAAATCATTTTTATTGTATTAATATGTGATAAATATCTTTTTTTTTAGATCGACAAAGGCGGATAAAATTTTTGTCATCCCTGTAAATAGAGTCACTAATGTAATTTTGGGCTTTTATTGTATAAGAATATTGACATATTTGATGTGTCAGTTGTATATAAATCCAAATCCGTTTTGACCCAACATAATGTAAGCATTACTTACAGTACTAGCAAAAAAATTAATGATTTTTTTTATTATTAAAATAAAATTATTACTGTAAAATAAAAATTATATTTGTTTAATATTTTTAATATTATATATAATTTTAATTAAATTTTTTATTTTTGAATTGATTTTTTATTAACATCATATATTAAAATGTCATTGCATTTAAAATTTCAAAAAGTTTTCTAATGAAAAATATTATAAGTTAATTTTGAATAATATCAATGGTTATTAATTGTTTTAATTCCATAAAAAAATATTATAAAAAATATTTAATATTTAATTTTATAAAAATTCTAATCAATAAATTTTATTATGAAATATAAATATGAATTTATTAAAAATTTAAAATACATTTATTGATTATACATCATTTGTTTAAAAAGTTTAAATAAATTTTTATTTTATATTTTATATCTGTGATTTAATAAAAGCTTAATAAAATAAAATATAATATATATATATATATAATAATAATAATAATATAAAAAAAATTCACTTAATAGATTTTTATCAATAAATTATTATAATTTATTATAATTTATTAATATTTAAAAAAAATATTAATTTAATTAAGTTTTTTTTTTATAAAAATATTTTAACTTGTTTATTAATATATTAAAGAATATAAAGGTTTGATATAAAATATATTTTGTAATTTGTATAAAAATCAAAATTAATATAATAATAACTTGAAACAAAATTACAAAAATTGATTTAAATATTAAAATTATTTATAAATAAATAATAATTATTATATTGTTAAAAGATTTAAAAATAATAGTAAAAACTTAAATAATTAATTATAAATAAGATAATAATATTAATAAAAAAAATAAAATTTTTTGTATTAAATATAATAATATAAATGAAATTTTAAAAATTATAAAAAAAAATTATATTTGTTTTAATATAATTAAAAATTTTATTAATAAATAACTATAATAGTTGGTATTTATACTCACTAATCAATAATTTATAAAATCTATATTCTTATAAAATTATATTTATTTTTTATTTATATATATATAATAATTTTATTACAAATTTTATATTATAAATTTTAATTCTAGGCTAAAATCTAATATTATTATTTTATAATATTGTTTTTATATTTATATTTTAATTTTATAATATAAAATAATATGTATTAATTATTTTTATATTTTATATTATTAGTATTATTATTTTATTTTTATATTTTATATTATTATTATTTATTATTTATTTTTATAATATATTTTTAATATTATATTTTATTATATTTCATTGCTTGTAATTTTAAGATTTTTGTTTTAATTTTATAATGATTTTTATAAGTTTTATTAATAATTTTTGTTTAATTTTTTTTTCTTTGTAAGGAATAATCTTGGTTTATTTGGATTATATATTTAAATTCTATAAATATATTAAAATATTATTTCTAAATATTAAATTAAAATATATTAGATTAAAATTTGATTTTTTTTTATTATATTATAAAGTTTGTTATTTAAATTTTATTTATAGATTTTTTATAAAAATTAAATAAAAGTCTATTATTATTATTTCATTTTTTAATTTTAATTTAATTTGGATTTTGTAATTATTAAAAAAATTAAAGATTTTATTTTTATAAAGTTTAAATAAATTTAAATATATCCTAATTAATTAAATATAATATAAATTGAAAATTAGTTAATTAATTATACAAACAAGTTTTTAATTAATAAATTTTTTATTTTTTAAAAGTATTTATATAAGATCATAAAATATTTTAAAATATATTTATATGGATTTGTCTATTATTCTTTTAATTTAGTAATTTTATATTAAAGCAATTTATTTTATTAATAAAATTTTATAAATTTAGATTTAAGTACTTTAACATATTTTGATAATATTTATTATAAACAGATTATTAAAACAGTAGTTATGAAAAAATCGAGTAAGAATCCAAATTTTAACTAAAAATAAGAAAAAAATTATCCATTGAAAAAATCATAATTAAAATAATTAAAGTTTGTCTAAATTTATCTTTAAGTAATTTCATTATGATAACAAAATTCATTTAATTAATAAAACATATGGAAAAATTCTTTTCAATCAATAAATTTTATAATTTTATTTATTTATTGGTGGGCACATACAGTAGATAATTTCTATGTGGGTCAATTAGGTCAAAAGTCAAATTCGGATTCAGACACAAGCTCATTACATTAAATATGGCTGATATTCATTTTTCCCACAATAATTTATAGGAACAACGAAATTTTCACAAATCTGAAGAAATGATATTATTTACTTTATTGCACATATTAATACAATAAAATTTAATTAACTTATTAACTAAAATATATTTTCGCATTTATTACAGTAGTCTTCATATCGTTCTTTCTACTTTCCTAACTATTGATTCCACCGCGTTTCTCAAATTATCCCCAAACCTAAGTAGATTAAAAAATATGTCAACCTTATGATGAACGTATAGCACAAGCAATTCATTCGCAAAGTACCAATAATTACGGTAGTTTTTTTTACAGCTCTCTTTATCTTAAGATTGGTTCTATTGCCTTGATTTTTTTTTTTTGTATATTTATCATTTGTTTCACTCTAGAAGTAGCCGTGAGATTATTGATATTGTATAGAGGAGCTTTATATGAACAAAATCAAAATTAGATATAACCCTCAAAAAAAACTTATGCCATCTTTAAAGAAATGCCTTTTGGCTCCAATATCAATTACAGCTGGTAAACATATTTCATTAATACTAAATGGATAAATAAAGGTAAAGTATATCAGCGAAATTCATTAATTTGAGTCTATTAAAAGGGAGCACCCCTTGATTTTGTTGGCGTTCTGTTTAAAATCCATAGTATAGCATTTGACATTAAGCATAATATCCAAGGCTTGAATCAAAGTACTTTGACCAGCACTATCACTCACATATTTACAAACTAAATTCATCTTTATCAATCGCTCTTCATAAATCGACTCTCTTAGCAATTGTTCGTCTGGCAAGGTAAGGTTGCACTCTCCAAGAAAAGACATATCCCAAACATTCTTTGAAGAATCGAGATGATTTCTTAATTATAAAACAGACTTATTTTTGGGACGCTAAGCAGTTAACTATTATTTCCAACGTTGGCTGTATTGATAGCTGAGAATATAGAAGAATTTCCCTCACATCCTTCAATGGCGATTGTGACAAGTTAAATCAAACGGTTCGTCATTAAAAATCCCTCCAACTCCACAGTACAACTGCCGCGTGATTTTGTATAAGAGCAACTCAAAGGTAATCTGAGATATTCACCCAAGGCATTGCGATACACGCTGGAATTTTCTATGAACGATTTTTATTGATAGTTACTTTTGATATTTTCTCAAATCTTCCCCATACGTACCAGTTTTTTATATAAACTCCTCGTCACACCAGCCGAGCATCGCCGAACATTCTTGATACCTATATTAGAAATGTTATCTATCAATAGAATATTCATTAAACCTTAATCCAAAAATATTTGAATCTTACTAATAAAACACATTATTTGCATTCATGCGTTAAAGCCTCTATGTACGGATAATTTGCCCAACTATTGTGGGTAAAGTGGCGCGCAGATGCAACACAATATCGCGTTAAGTAATTTAGTGCACTGATGAACAAATTAAGGTGGGAGTTATGAATGATAAGGATCTAGAATAATGTGGATAATTGGGTAAGCGAAAAAACGAAAAAGAAGCCATTGTATTCTCACAACCATTTAAATAAATTTTAATAAGTCCAAACCTTAACTAATAAACTCTTATCGCGTTACTCAGTGTCCATTATACTTATAGCTTCTGATAGAGAAATTGGAGCTTGCTAAAATATTGGATTTATAGCAGAAGAATAAATATTTCTGGAAGAAATTAGGAAGAGGGGAAGTTAGTAAATATTCAGAACCAGCCACATTGAGAAAGATCGCCTCAAGAGTTAGAGCCTAATCACCGTAGGAATCACAAAAAATAATCCGGGATTGCGACAGACTCACCGTTTACGATGATAACACTAAATGTAACCCTAAATAACTTCAGATAGCATAGTTAGCATAAGATGTTTTTGAGAAAATTTGCTGTATAACCCGCATCTGACCCGACTTACTATTCGGGTTAAACCCGAACTCTATCCGATCTGATCCATTCGAAACACTACCCGGATAAGAAACAATGAATGGACAAAAATTTACGTCCGAAGTAATCGTCTTAAAACAATGATATTGAACTTACATAATTCGCACTCTGTTACCAAATTTCGATGCTCGATCGATAAGAGACGTGATAAACTTTGGTCTGTTAATATCCAATCAAGACTATGCATTCTAGAGGTTGGAAAATTAGTCATATTATGGTTAATATATCAATTACTTTAGGTTCCTTAAGATGGTGACGAAATATTAAAGATTTGAAAGAAGCGGATTTTAAGATTTTAGTCAAATAATAAAATTAATTTATTAAACAATTTAAACAATTTTTATTTATAGAAATTATCACGTATATTTCGCGTAAATTACATTATACAAGAATACAGATCAAGTCTATTTCGCGTAAATTACATTATACAAGAATATAGATTAAGTATCTAAGTTTATACACATATCTTATAAAAGATTTAATAAACAGAAACATCGTAAAGTTCTAACGTCCGAAGCTTGATACGTTTCGAGAAAACTTTGCCGTTCGTCACGTCATATTACCTAAAGTAGTGTCGGGTTTAAAAAAAAAATTACTTTAGATAAACGTTATCTAGTATGCTACAGGGAAAATATTAAAGTGGCCAGACGTGAACTACACCAATATCTCTCCGACTCCTCCGGAATCAGTGTACCAGCGTATTGATGAACACATCTACTTAGGACTATGAGGCCCCCTTTGGGGTTTTTTTCTGCCCTCCCTCCTCCTCTTTCTTTTTTCGTTTAGAGAAAAGTCAACCACTCCAATATTGAAAGGTTTCTATACTAACAAAATAATAAAATGAAGGCTAGACTAGACTAGACTAATAGTGTATATTGAGAAATGTGTATAGACGAGAAATCTACGTTAAATAAAAAAAACCGCAAACATACCTGTAAAGAAGTATAAGTGTGGTGGTTTTCGTTAGACTTCGGAGGTCAGAATATATGTAAGAGGAATAATGTGTTGTAGTAAAAAAAGAAAAATGTGTTTTTTGTTTTGTTTATGCTTTTTATCTTGTTGATCTTGTGACTTAATAATAACAGATTATCAATTTAATCAGTTACACACTTTACACTCTGATCAACTAGATAATTATATATATATGTCATCACTACCCGTGCAGAAGAATTTATAGTAGAATTCTCATACCATATTATTAAATGAATGGGTATTCAGAATCGAAAATCAAAAGTTCTTATGATCCGGAAATTTCATTTTCAAGGGTGATGCACCAGTGATGCCCGAATGCCGCATAAGTGAAGTAAGGAAAACGCCTCCGTGTCTTTTATTTTTGGAAAAAAAAATATAATTAATTATTGATAATAACGCATTTATCCTATTTAGTGATTCTTTTATTATGAACTAATACTTATGGGTTTAATAAATTTTTTATAAAATTAATAAAATTCTAAAATATATATATTAATTTAATTTATTAATAGAAAATGAGATTATATTGTCTTATAAATTTAGAAACATTATTAATTTAGAAAGTGTTAACTTATTGTATTTTTAATATTCTTTGTATATTTTATATAAAATTGGTAATAAACAAAAAAAATAAAAAAATAAACTACATGATTACTAAACTATATATAATTTCATGATATTATTTATTTTAAATTAAAGTAACATATGTAATAATTCAATACCAAATATTCTATCTTTATATTACAATTAATTACTAATATATTCTTTACAAAAATATAGTTTTTTAAAAAAAAAATGTTTTAAAGTATAATAATAAAAAATATTCATTTATTTGTTAAATAATCTTAATATAATAATATTTATTTTTTATTTAAAATTTAAAAAATTTTTAAAAATGCAAAATAAAAAATATATTATAAAAATTTTTATAAAAAATTAATTATTAATAATTTTATTAAATTAGTTAACAAAATAATTTTGTATAAATATTTATATAATATTAAATATTAATGATTTTATTAAATTAGTTAATAAAAATATTTTGTAAAAACATATTTGTGATAATTAATAATATTTAAAAATATTTTTTTTATTTTCCAATCAATTTTTATATATAATTTTATATATATAATTTTGTAATTAAATTAAAAAAAATAATAAATCAATTAAAATATCTTATAACAAACTTGTTTCTAAGATATTAAAGAATATATATATATAATTATATATAATTTAAATCAATAATTATAAAATTATAATCAAATTTATAATTGTCATTTCTTGTAAACATCACTGTATTTGACTTTTATATTTTAAAGGAAATTATTAAGATAATAAGTTTCAAAGTATTGAAATAAAAATGTTATTTAAAAAATAATTTGTAAAAAGTATATAATATATTGATTTATATATATCTTAAAATATAATTTGAATATTATAAATATATTAATAAAGTATTTGTATTTATTTGTACTTGGTTACCTTAAAAATAAAATAAAATAAATAATCTTTAAATATTATTTTAAAATATTTCAAAAAATATTTTAATAAAATTTATTTTTATTTTTTTAAATTATTTTAAACTTTATAATTTTATTATTAAATTTAAAAAAATTTTAATTTTAAAATAAATTAAATATCTTTAAATACTTTAAAATATTTAAATTTAAGACTGTTATTAAATTTGATTTTTGATATATTTAACTTTAAAATATTTTAAAATTATAAATTAATTTTAATTAATAAAAAATAACTAATTTTAGTCAATAAAAAATTTAATTTAAATTTGTATAAATTATATAAACAAATACTTTTAGATTATTTTTTAATTTAACAAAATATTATAAAATTTTGCAAAAAATTATAATTAAAATAACTTTTTTGAAAACTTTTTTTATATAAGATTTTTAAATTTTTAAATCTTTTTAAAAAATATTTAAACAAAAATAAAAAATATATAATAAATTTAATTTATAATTACAAATTCTAAAAAAAAAAAAAAAAAATCTTAAAAATATTTTAAAAAACTTTAAAAATATAAAATCATATTGTTAAAAATAAGTTTTTAAATTAAAAGTGAAAATATAATTTAAATATTTCTTATTATTAAAATTTTTTATTAAATATATAATTAAAAAAAACTATTTACTATTATAAAAAAAAGTAATAAATAGATAATAAAAAATTATAAAAATAATATAATAAGTATATTAAGTATAAAATATATATTAAGTATAAAAAGTATAATTAGTATAAAGGGTATATTAATATAAATAATATATTAGGTATAATAGATATAATAGAATCTGTGAGTCTATAGTATAGTGTACCAATTAAAATCTGATTATTCAATAGTATATCACTTATCAATTATTCGGCATATGATAAATAATTCATTAAGCATTTATTAACAATTCGGCAATTATTGCCAAATTGGATATACCAAATTATTGCCAAATATTTAATAAATTATTTATTGTATACCAAATAATTGACAAGTGGTATACTGTCGAATAATCAGATTTCAACTAGTGATGATTAATGCTTTACAGATCAGATTATAAAATACAAGTTCAAATTTGTCAAAAGGATAACATGAAATCTTTAATTAATCCAAGCAGATAAAATTTGCATCTATTGACTTAACCAAAAACAACTAATATTTTCAAGTATAATTACTAATCTATATAAAGATTATAATCTGATCGAATATTTAAGATCAGGTAAAATCATTCTTAACATAACTATATTACCAAAAAGATAATAAGAAGAGTAAAATCCCAAATCAATAGTATACCTCTAATAATTAGAAAAATTTATATGATTCAATAATAATGAATCAAAACTATTAATAGATTCATTGATTTTCAAGCATGTAACTGTATCTGCTTTTATAGACTTTACTATTAAAAGTTCTTAATAGGAAAAAAAATCTATAAACCATTTTGAAGGACTGAAATCCAAAATTTAAGATACTGAATTTGATAACTTGATAATTGAATTATTCTTAATGCAAATAGAATTGTCTTGGAAATAATTAAAAAGAAATCATGTATTTTTTTGAAGTGGGATGGCCTGGGAAACTATTAAAATTTAAGTAGTATCTATATACTGTATAACATTACATGGTATAAATATGTAGCTACTTATATATAGTTATATATACTATAAACATATATATAATACTTATTAATATATGTAACTTATAAAATTTATTATGATGTATATGTCAAAATAAATAGGCACTATAAATATATAATTAATAAAAGATGTGATTTAAAAAATGTCTAATAAGTCAAATTCTATAAATACTTAAAGAGAAAAACATAATGATAGAACAAAACCAAAATTATAACCTAATATAAACATATAATGACACAGAATTGCATATAATTAAAGATATTATAAAATAAGTATGAAGCAAGAAAAATACTAAAAATATTAAAAAACACAACTTAATATTTATTAAATAAATTATTAATGCCTAGCAAATACATATGTTAAATTGGAAACAAATTAAAGCTGCTACAAAATATAAACCTATTAGCAAACAACTAAAATAGTATAATATTCCATATTATAACATGTAATATTTTATATTAAAGAAGTTATAAACAAGAAATTGTTTATAATTAATAAAGAAAAACTTTATTAAATATGAGAAAAACTAGACAACTCTGTTATTTTTTCCCAAAGGAAAAAGTGCTTCCTTATATATATATTTTCCTAATATAAATAAATAAAGTAGAAATACAAGTCTAAAATAGTACATATAATATTATTGGTTCTCCAGAGATCATATACATGTAATATAAAATGAAACAATAAAATAATAAACTAGTATTAGGTCAAAATGATCCCTAGATTTGGCAGTCAGTGCCAACCAGCAGTAAAACCAGAGCATTCACTAGGGAGTGTTACTTGTATCGAAGGTTCCAGTAATCAAATATAGCGTGTGCACAGTGGAGACATGATGTGATAGGTACTTACTTAGGCAGTTATAAAACTATCACATAGCAATAAAAGCCAGGGTATGAACCCATCTCCAAGGTGTTAGTTAGTATTCTGATAAAAAGGATGGTGTAAAAGTCTTAAAGAAACTGTTAATAATTTCAAAAGACAGTGAACTTTAGTGTTTTAATTTTAAACGCCAACAGA
>CAJVPV010003006.1:0-11985 GCA_910591835.1 Acaulospora morrowiae | reverse complement strand
AAAAAAAAAAAATATGGGGTGCATGTATGTTGTTCTACACAACAGATGTACAGTATCTTAGCATTTCTTACTAGATTTAGATGATTCAACTATGATATAGTGTTTATCTTATTTCCAGAAATTCTTTATTCGATTTTCGGATATCTCCTGTCGGTCATGACACCCATCCACACCACGTTAACAAAAGGTCACATAACATCCTTTCCGATTGTCTCCAGATAATGGTAATTAACGGTCGATTCCACGACGATGGTATGATGGACTTTTGGTTTCTCCGAGAAAACGGAAAATAGCGCACACGGAGGCAATTCCGATATGGTCAAAAAGATTCGTGCGATGTTCGGGAACATTTGATGTAAAGTGAAGGGGTCATGGAAACGCGACAGGTATAGCGTGTTATGTCACATGCGATGCGGTGTGATCCTAGACATTGATGGTGTCATACGGTGTATTGTACGAAATTTTCCTACATTTCAACGTCAACGTCAATATTTATTTGCATTCAGGGAATGATAAGATGGTGCCAGACGATTCGTGCACGATATACAGCCTAATATTCTGGATGAGGGTGTACTCGTGAAGAAGTTTAATGAAACATCACTTGAGTAAAGATGTCGGTGAAAACAATATGGCACGCGGGAACACATACATCACCGAATTTATTATTGACATACGCAATCGTTGATCAGAAGCTTTATCGTAAACTGGTTTTAGGTGTGCAAGCAAGCAAGGTGGATTAAACTCTGAAATTGGTAAAGCGGATGAATGAATGACAGACAGACAGACAGACAGACAACAATATTCACACGAATACTCCTCGGTTGGTCCGTGTGGTAACAGTGATGTTTGACGAACATCAATGAAAAATTCACAGATGGACACTCAAGCACGAATGCGCGCAGGAAACGAAGAATTTCATGGCGAAAACCAAAGAGGTCAGCTTGATACATATCATCTCCAACAGACGATCGATTGCACCGATTGCCGGTTAAAAAACGAGAAAAGAAAAAAAAAAAAGAACGGCGATGGGAGGGGATTAGGAGGTGCTGAATGAGATTGAGAAAGGTGATGAATGAGTGAACGAGGGCAGCAATTTCGGGGGGGGAAGTCGCCTGATGACTTTAACGAGATCACTATGGTCACCGTCGTGAATAACATTCTTGTTCGACTATACCCTACCATCGCTACTACTGGTTACCGATTGCTGGCATTACGCATAATTATGCAAAAGGATAGCGACACAGTCCGATTGTTGTGATGCCTTCCCATGTGTCACGAATGCATCAAACACAACCGGTCGATCCTTTTTTTTTTTTCTTAAAAAAAAAAAAAAAAAAAAAAAAAATTACATACATATGTACATATATATACAAGAGAATAAGTAGGTGAGTGTATAATCACTTATTCATTTCGTCATTAAACATTGTACTATAAAGATGTCATTGTTTATGATCTATCCTTGTGAACAGAGGTACGACACGAAGTCATGTCGTTTTTACCCTTTATGGTACCACCCGTAAAAGAAATTTATTCCGAAAAAGAAAAAAAAATTTTTTTTTTCAAATATCATCCCATAATCTTCTATTGTGGTATTACCAAATACCAATTACGTAATTATTATTGTTGTTATTGATAAGATAACGAGTGAAATATTGAGGAAATGATAAGATAAGCGAAGAAAAAAGCTGGGCGAGGGTGATACAATGGAGTGAATAAGGTTAGGCGGAGGGGAATAAATTACGATTAAGGGTTGATAGACATAGTGAACCGTACGAAGGGTTCATCGTACATCTCTCATCTGGAGGGAAGAGACGGATAATATCGTGGTCAGGATTATCATCAGAGAAAATGGTTTTAGGTTTATGTTTTGTTTTCATGGTGTTTTATTTTGTTTACGAATGAACTGACTCTCATTGGTCTTTCATTTTGAAATTTTTGGCGGGAAAAGGTAGTGCAATGGGTTTTTGCTTTGGTTGTAACAACAACTGGTTATTATTGCCGTGTATGGTAAGTGATTACGCTTGTTTGGTGTGTCACAGGATAAGAGGGGAGGGACCCGAGGATATTAGGAGAATACTAGAATGATGTATCACCGAGAGCACGAACCGCAGCCCCTGGAGCATCGAGTATAACTTGCTTTGCACATTAATATTGTTCTCCCCTTCGAGGGGATGCCGGAGGGGATTTTGATTGTTGGTTCTTGAAAAGGTAAAATTATTTTGTCATTCGACCAATTTATTTGGGTAAAATCGTGAGGTCATTTATTTGTATACGGTAGAATGAAATTATTTGATGAGGGACATCCATTGCACATTTAGCGCATCATATGGCATGTCCCACCCTATCATCCTGCCATACGACGACGTAATGCTTTTTTTTTTTTTTTTTTTAATGTTAAATTTTGTACCCATGGAACCTTATTCTTTCTCCCGCCAAAATATGCTCGTCGCACCAGGAACCTAAATATCGGAATGCTCTGCTTCGAATGAGAAAATTATTAATTCATCGTCGTATCCTCTGTGGATTAGCGTTTATCACCATGAGATGTTGCGCGTCGCTTCAACAAAGTCAAGGAAACAAGCTACATCAAGTTCATTAACAAGTTGTTAACCAGTTTGTCTATTTATCCAGTAGAAATGAATAGTGCATCCCATAAAGGAAAGCGGGCACTCGTGAAAATCGGTGTCATGAAAAAAAAGGGTTCAAAAAATGTCGGATCAAACGGCATCGCCTTTTCAAAATGTTGACATCTTCGAGATGACAAGCGAAGATGGCATCTTCAAAAAATGTTATCATCGCACCATGAGAAATCTCGACTGGTTACATCGCATCATACAAAAATCTCAAAGATATCATCGTACCTTTTGAAATCTTCCTAAACCTAGTTTATTGTTTATCTACTTTATTTCATGAATTAAATTATTTATTTATTTATTTATTTGTTATTTATTTATTAGTTGTTTATTTGTAGCATGTTTCCATTCATTCATTCATTTATTCTTCATTCATCCGTCCGCTTCACACTCGTTCATTGGACGACGAAAGGATGATGATGACGGTTGAAAACGAATAACTCTTCTGGTCATCGTGGGTAGGGTCTCTTGTTCGACGATCGAGGTACCGAATTAGTGACCCTCCCCCTCGTCGATTGTTTTTATTTTTTCCTCGTGTTCCCTCGCACCACTTATTAAAAAAAGTCTAAATGCATCCTTAATGATGAGCATGCCGATACGTAATTGTGCATCTCCCATTTAATTTGGGAGCAACTTAACCTTTGTTTAACCAGTAATAAATTTCCTCATTTGGAAGAGTGACCTCTCGTTTCTCATTGGGTTGCTGCTTACAGTACATGAGTGTGTAACGTCGATGGATTTTGAGGGTCCAAGCCACCGACCTGGCAAAGATTTACTGTAATTACTACAGTACGTTACGTTACAAACTCTTTTATCAAGTGAAGATTAAGGGTGGAAACGCACTCCTGTCACATGCAACGAAACCCAAGTTTCGGCATGTTCTTTTCTTTCCCCTCGCTTTGTCTGCGCGACCGAGAAGTCGTTGCAAATGTTACACGGAGTTGTGATTACCATCACGTATCGTGCGTACACTTGTCATCATTTAATGAATGATCGCCTCGTTCTTACCCACGCGATTAATATCCCATGGCCAGATATGGTCAACAAGTTGATCGAAGGAATTCATGCAATGAATGAATGAATGAATAAATGTCGATTGGAAAGAACAAGGAAGTCGCAGGCAAACAACGTATTCGTTAATGTTACCGGCGACCTTGTGAAGATATGAATAACGGTGGCATTCATCCATTGTTTCAATTATTGCCAATATAACATGCTTCCATAAAAGACATTCAATGAGTTTTGAATTTGTTTTTTCTTAAACAATGGTCCGAAAAAATTCAATTGTGTGCGAGTAATTCAAGAAAATAAGGTTGAAGTGTGGGGTATAATGATTAATGATGTGCATGATAGGAAAGGAAAGGACATTATTTAAATGTAATAAAACACTTTTGTTTGCTTGACACGATGTGTGTCAAGAAAAGGAAATTGCGTGCGAGGATTACGTGAGGTCTTACGTATTCTCTTTCTTGTTTTCGGATAATCGATTCGTTTACGACCGACGTGGTTCGTTCACAGCCGACAAATAAATGTCATTTGAAAGGTCTCATTTAAAACCCAATTCTGATTTGCAAGTTACGCACTTGTGCGGTTACATCGATAATGTCATGTGTAGCCACCATTTACATGTAAATGACAGATGCAATGCGTGTATGTGCTTGACAACTGTGGTTAGTCAAATTCAATATTTTTGCAGGTTTAACAGGAGAATGCATGAAAATAATTAAAACTTCCCAATACCGCCTTTCTTTTTACAACAACGTGAACGTGTTTCATGGCTCTTTCAGACGATTTTACTACGGCGTTTGACACATTGCAAAACTCGCTCCTCGAATTGCGACGACAACGAAAAACAATAAACCTGGGTTCAACATTGTCTGGATTGTTTCTGCGCAACATACGGTGTATAGGATGCAATTTCCCTACGGAGAAAACTATTCGTGATAAAGAAGAAAAAAAGAAATCCTAACCCGATGCTCACTCACACACGTAATGAATGAGGGGACCATTCAACAACCCCTTTGTGTGTTTAACGGATTGAGGTTTTGAAGAATTCCGGTTTGTCATTCCCGATGTTTATAATCGTAACCTCATGGCAATAAGCTGTATGACGTTTACACATCACCAAAATTATCAAAACCTAGAAATGTTTATTTTCTCTCTTTGTAATGAAAAATGTCAATTTATCCGAGGGTGTGTGTTCATTCATTTTTTTTTTTTTTTCTCCTTGGCGCACCAAGAGGTGCCAAAATAGAAAAAATGGGGTACCTTTTTACTGTCCAAAATGATGACAAGAAGGTTTTCGGTGTGATGATTGCGAGTGAACGGATGTGCAAGAGTGTGCCCGAATAACATTAGCACGCATGTATGGACGAAAACAATTACGTACCTATGTGCGTGTATAAATTTATAATTCGAGTCACACTATCGGTCGTCATATAATTGTGAGGAATCGTCCAAATTGAGAGATGGCCCGTGTGCACAAAATGTCAAATGTTTGGACGATGCGACTTTCATAGAACTTGCTAGCTAGCGAGTTAGCCAGGGTGGTGTGCCTTTTCGGGTGGCGTGATGATGGGGAGTATCGTGATGACACGTCGTGAGATCTCTCCTGGGTATTATCTGTCGTTACATTTTCCCGTGCGACTCACACAGACTCTTTGTCCCTCCATTATTATAGTACCCGAATGGGATTTTTGATCGAGATCATATAAGAAATATCTTGATCACGAAAAAACTTTTTAGATATGAAAAAAAAATATCAAAATGTTTTTTAGATTACCCTCCATTTTGAAATTCATTATATTCTTTGGGATTTCCTAATTTGTAGAAGTGAAGTGAACGTCCAATAAAATCTTTTTTGGTTAATCAAAAATTCATTACGTACTGATTAAATAACTTGCGGACCAACGGGTCACAATTTTGACCGACCTTTTTATTTTATTAACCAAATTTGGTCGACTCAATAAATTCCCAAATGTCGGTTAGATCGTCCTGAATTTTTCACGATTTTGGAAAAAATCCTCTTTCCCTTCTTTTTCTCATCATTGACGCTTATACACACACCGCACGGGTGCTCGATAGAATCGGTCCTGAAGAAAAATGATTTCACTTGACGAAATACATCTCTCTATTTTATTCTTTTCCATTTTACAAATAGGTTTTCTATCTATTTACATCAAATATTTACATCATCATTATTAGTATGATTTTATCATCATTATTCGTGTGTCCACGGGAAACCTGTTGGAACAAAAAGCTAATGTCATGATGAATTACACACGTTTGACACTTGTGAACCAGATTTTGCCATCTAAAAAAATAAAGATGGATGACATCCTGCCAATCCCGTATGGAAAGAATCATTTCCTCGGGGGATTCCATTCCGCAGAGAAAAGTTTTAATGGAAAGAAAGACCATTGAAATCAACTAGTATTGTTCGAAAAAACAAAAGTTTGAATGTTTACAAATAAATAACAAATTTCAACTAACTGATTAGATATTAAGAAAAAAGAAAAAAGGGAATAGGATTTGTTATTATTTGTTTTTAAATTATGTTATTGTTTTTTTTGGAATCATTTAAAAAAAGTACTCGAAAAAGCCCGAATGCAATTAATTCGTAAGTCATATACATCATCAAGTTTTTTGCACACATGCATTTTTGATAATGATGACATTTCCTATTATGCAAAAACATTTCGGCATATACAAGTAATTACATGTACTTAATAAAAACAATAATGGATAACTAACTGTGAGTCAAATTAAATGTACTGTAATTTCGCACAACTTTTGGGTTCGCGCTAAATATTTCTTTAAAGAATTTTCAAGACGAACGAATGTTTTTTGCGACATGTGCATTAAATGAATATTTGAATATTGAGAGTCGCGTCGTTCAACATTTGTCATTAATACTTTTTTTTTTTTTTTTTTTTTTTTTTTTTTTTTTTACTTTCTGGAACATGGCATCCAATTTGATTGATTGGTGCAAACGTTCACAAAATACAAAATACGGGTGCTCAGAACATCGATCGTTCTCCACGTTGTTGTTACCTGACCAAAATTACATTGCTTTCAAAAATATAATTAAAAAAAATACATTATTAATACATTATTAATACATTAAGGTACACCTTTCTGTCACATTGAGGATTTAATTTTTTTTTTTTTTTTTTTCTCACATTAACAAAAATGTTTTCATAATCATAATCTATTTACAAAATATTTGGTTGACGCAAAAATTAAAAAGCAAGGAATTCACGAAAAAAGGAATCCGTACTAGGTGGTGTGGTGTTTATTTGTCGTACACACACGCACAAAGAACTTTTCGTTTAACCATAAATATTATTATGACGATATTAAATGTTTGCTCAACCTATACCTTTTCCGGACATTTAAAAATACTTTTTGCTATTAGTGCCTGAATAACTTATAAAAATTTGGGTTGGCCTAGTTTAAGTATCTTACGTAATTACGTACCTATGATATCATAGACATACGTACCAGTTTTATCGTAACCTACGAGACCACGAGAAAAAACCCTGCATAAAAACACTGATAGGTCCCTCCCAACCACTCACTCACTCACCCATGGGAACATCTATGCATATCCAATAAATGTGAGACCCCTCTTTTTTTTTTTTCTTTTTTTTTTTTTGTGATATTCTTTCGTCAGAGTAAAAAAAAAAGGGTCATGATACGATGGTCATCAAACAGCATCTCGGAACAATCAATAATTTTAGCTTTGTGTGTTGATGAAGTGTATCTCATGTATCCTGGTTCTCTCGCGAATGTTCTAGAACGGTATCTAGAGAAAAATTTTTTCACACACTATTTTCTAAAAATTTATACAATACCCTATGCTTACTGTACTGTACTGTACACTGTATATAAAACTTATTTAATCACTTACAGTAAATACTTGTATACAGTCACTTTATCTTCT
The DNA here is from genome assembly GCA_910591835.1 of Acaulospora morrowiae. Lineage (NCBI taxonomy): Eukaryota > Fungi > Glomeromycota > Glomeromycetes > Diversisporales > Acaulosporaceae > Acaulospora > Acaulospora morrowiae. The sequence continues at coordinate 4,407 of CAJVPV010003006.1, read as the reverse complement.
ACTATACTGTATATATACTAAAAATAGGTAAAAGTATACTTCTTAGCAAATGTTAAAAAAATTTTATTACAAGGTTTATTTATGATAATCACAAGTTTATTAAGGATATAAAAAATTTTTTATTGAAACCATCATCTCTTCATCTAATAAATTAACATCAAGTATTCTTCACACGTGTTCGCGGTAGAGTTTGAAGGAAGTTATTTCTTCACGAGATTTCTTGATTCGATTCGCGACTTCGGTGTGTAAATTGTTCGTTATATTTTCATTGCTTTGTTTCTGGATAAGAAAAAATATAAAGCAAATAAATAATTCATATTTGTTTTCACATCTGAAAAGATAACGCAATAATCCAATTTTATTATTATTTTACCAATTCTGTAACATTTTGTGCGCCTGACTTCAATTCGTTTTGTGCTTTGACCATTTTACCCTGGATGTCGGAATAACTTTGAACAACTCCAGCCGCAAAGTTCTTGAATGATTGATCGTGTTGCTGGTGTAGTTTCGTCGCTTCCTCGTTGGCTGCGATGTCAAAAATGTGAGATTAATTAATTTTAATTGATAACCCGGTGATGTTTAAAACGATAATCAAAAACTTACCGGTCGTTGTCAAGGCATCCAGTGATAACATGGTTGAATCGATTTTATTTTTATATGCATCCAGTTGCGATGAAACACTGTCCTTGATGGAGTAGACGGTGGAGACGAATCTGGGCAAACTTTCCTGCATTCACAGAAAATAAAAAAAATTTTTTTAGTGACATTATCGATATTTGCGTTTACCTGAGGCAAACTTTTACCTTTGCAAGAGCGGCGAGGTTTTCTTTGGTGGATTCGTATTGTTTTTCATAATTCTCCAGATAGCTGGTATTTGATGAAATCATGCCGTCAAAGGCGCTTATGTTCTTTTCCTTGAATGATCCGATGGGTATGTTTTGGTCGAGGCAAATACAAGACAATATGAACAATAAAAGGTTACAACTCATTCAAAAGGATATAATCAATGCTTTTTTGAATCGAATTCTGGATTGTTCCAACGACAGCCTCAAGCTTAGCCGATTGGGATGTTTCAAAGTTCGTGAGGTATGCTGCAATGTTAGCCAAAAATTCCACTTGCATAGACATTCTTTTGGATCGTTCCTCTTCCACAACCTTTGTCAATGCTTGAACTTGTTCCGTCAAGAATTTTTTCTACAAACATCAAATTTTGGAAAAGAACATCAGCATGCGTTTTGAAAACATTTATTCTTTCCGGAAGTCAACAATGTCTTAAAATACCTCGGCCTCTGTGGTATCCTGCGTGATGTTTCTATAATTTCCAATTAATCGATTCTGTGATTCGATATGAGATTGTGTCGTTTTTCCCAAGAGAGATAAATCATCCTCGATTTTGTCATGGAACAGTCGGACCTTTAAAATGATATTAATTTTAAGTGTTAGCAAATGTGTGTTTAACCAATCACCTACCGATTCGAACAAAAAGTTTATTCATTCTCACTTTATCAAATTGATTCGACAGCTGATGCCTTAAACCTTCCAGCATCGCCGCGGAATTCGCGCGCATTTCTAATTCTTTTTGCATCAAATCCCTAGTCGATTCTTCGCGAAATCTAGAAAGTTCTTGATAAAAATTTGATGCAACCTTCTCTTCATTCTTAAGCAACAGAATTACACTTTCCTTTTGCTTATCAAATTGCCCAAGTCGGTCATCAATATATTTTAGATTTTCCGTGATTTCCTATATGTACACGAGCAATCAGTTGTTGCTAACTTATATCTCAATTCGCGATAGGAATACACGATAATGATTCGGAAAAAAAATAACCGTTGCTCGATTTTCCATGAATTCCTTTGTTTGGTCGACCATTGACTCCATAAATCCCATGTGTGCAGAATTTAGTTCGCCAAGTTTCGATTCAAATTGTGACGTCGTACGCAAGAGAGTTTCATGAAATTCCTGGAAGGCCTTGCGATTATGATTATCGATGGCGATGTAACGGGCTAACAACATACGCGACGCAGTTCAGTAAGTCTTTCAAATTGAAATCACTTGAAGAAACATATATGAGACAATTACCAAGCTTGTTGTTCACTTGCATGTTTTCTTGTTCCAATTTCTGGACACTCTCATTGAGATCCTCGTTCACCTTCCTCAACTCATCGTTCTCGTCTTTACGACTTTGGTTTTCGTCAATTAGTTTTTGATACGACTCTTGTGCCATGTACACGCCGTTTTTTTCGCGAGCGGCCTATAAAATTTTTTGAGATTTTGTTAAAATCAAAGGTATCAAATAACCTTGATCTTAGGTAGAATACTCTACGATACCAGTAGATCTGCTTTCAGACGTTCAATCTCACCAATATACTCTTTTATCAGTGCTTTTTTTGTGACACGCTGATTAGCAACTGGCTTGTTCAAAATGTTTTTAGCACGATGCGCATAATCCAATGTCGATAGCGTTTCCTCATAACTTTGCTTTGCCGGAGATACCGTTGCAACTATGCAAGTCTTTGTTCGACCGCCCAATGAATCTTGTAAGAGTCGTGTCAACTTGCTCTCCCTGTAATATCATTTAATATCTCCTTCAATTATCCAATTGATATTTGTGATATGAATATGAATATATGAAATAACATGGAAAAACAGTTAATCGCGACTAACCTATAGGGTATGTGAACGGCGTGATCGTTTAAGCTATTAATGCATCGCCCGAGAGTTAACAAGCTTTTGTTGATAGTTCCAGCTTCTTTGGCTCTAATGTTTTCGGCTCCCGTTCGACTTATATTTTCGGAACCGGCTAGATCCACTAAGTTAAATTTACCAACCTTTAACAAATCTTCTCCATCTGGCATCGTTTCTTTTATGTGAACTGTGATACAGAATACAGAATGAGAGCGACTATTTTACGTTTAAAACACGCGTATTAGTAATGGAAAAAAATAAATCTCCGTCAATTACACGATACTTCATACCTGGAATTCTTGTTGTAATTAGTCTGGGCCATATGACGCTTGATTGAACCTTGTTTCAATACACGAATCCCGTGTGCTGCATTCTGAATAAGTACCTCTTCGTGACCATAAAGTACACCTTTTCTACTATTATCATCCAATATTTTTAATTTTGGTGGGTCGTCTTCTGAAGATAGCAAGTCTTTTAACTCTTCATTGTAAAGTTCGATATAAGATACTCTAACTGAGAAATCTGCTGATTCTTCTTCCAATGTTTCAAATATATTATAGAGCGAACGCGGTATAACACCAGCATCTGGACCTAACGTCCCATCATTAGTGTCAAGCTTTCCCTCCATTGTGAATGTTTTGCCAGTTGAAGTTTGCCCGTAAGCAAAAAGTGTGCAATTATATCCCGCTCTGACTTCATTTAAGATTGGAACCACAACGGTATCAAATAATTTCTTTTGATTCGCTTCTGGACCAAAGACTTTGTCAAATGTATAATTTTTATGGGGTAGCGTGTCCTGCGGATTCGTTCGAACTTGTACCTCTCGGGAACCTGTTTTGACAATAACTGGAGAATTTGCTGCTATTTCACGCTCAATCCTCCCCCTATGTTTTTTTAATTTTAATAGATGAACCATCACATTGAGAAAAAACAGCAAATTCCGTTAAAATTCTTACCTGCATCTTACAACAACCTGAATGTTTATCGCTTTTTCTCCCTCTTTCGCAGAATGTTCGTTGCTTCGCCGACGTTTCCTTGATCTCTCTATCGTAGGTGTCAAAGCCTCGCTGTTGAATGATTGGTTTTCCATTGAGTTGCGAGACTGTTTTGGTTTAAAAAAAGGTTGAGATGGTTTTTTAGAACGTAAATATAACATGACGTAATACGTTATTTACAGAGACGCGACTTAAGTGTTTGCCGATCTCATAGTTAACGACTTTCCATTTTCATAGGTATTTATATAAAAATATATATATTGTATATACAGTATATTTTATAATTTAAGTATTAAGTTAAAAACTTCTTGAATATATAATGTGTATTAATATATATTTTAAAATTTTTAATTTTAAATATTATTCTTTTAAACCAAATTTGTTTGGATTTTTTAAATAAATAATAAAAATTTATATAGTATCATGTTATAAAAAGTAAAAAGTTTCTAATATATAACTTTTTTGATTAGAAATATCTAATCAGTCTTTTAAATTTTTATTTATTTTTTTTTTAAAAGGCAAATTATGCAACAATGTATATTTTTTATTAATGTTTGATATTTAAGCTATATACAGTATTAAGCATCTTTCATATATAAAGTTATTTGTATTATTTTATATATCATATATAATTTTTATATAAGTAAAGTTTTTTTTTTTTTTTTTTTTTTTGGGTTTCCCCTCATAGGTAAGCATCATTTCTTTATTTGATATTGTATATAACAT
>CAJVPV010003005.1:0-11986 GCA_910591835.1 Acaulospora morrowiae | reverse complement strand
GATCATCTCGTGTTAATTTAAGAAAAGTTGAGCCCTTGAGTTCTTGAGCTGTTAAGGTGTCTATGTGATTATCGATGCCGTTAAACCTCCTTTTCAAAAAGCCATTAAGTTCTCCGGCATTAAATCCCTTCACTTCCTCGACCGTTGGAAGATCAGATGAAGGAATAACATGAACACTGGTGGAAGAACCTGCAACTAGCATTTTGAAAAAATCTTTGACTTTCATCATGCGTATAATAAGCGCAGTAAAATACTTAGAAGCGTTAAATGGCATAGCTTCTACGATTAAAAAACACAGATTTATTTGAATTTTATAAATGCATTAATACGTAATACAGACGATCATGTTTTAAGGAATTCTACCGTCACGTGATTATCTCATTTTATTTTATTTTTTACTATAAAAATTTTAACGCGTCATACCTGTTTTCATAAATTACTTTGCATTCACATAGTGAATATGAAAAAAATTTACTTATTACATCTACTTTAATAATACCTTCGTCGCATCAATATTATAAGAATGTAAAAGGGAATTTGTTTATCTCGGACCGGGTGACCTCAAATAAAATAACTACCATGTAGTTGCTTCCAGCAATGATTATTAACTAGAATAGGCATTGTGTCCGAACTTTTAAAAGAGTTTATTCATTATAACAAAAGAAACTAGAATGAGAAATGAAATTCATGATCGGTGGAAAATACAATTGGGTTGCACGAAAAATATGTGGTCAATCACTCTTCTTTATTTAGTACGTATAGCGTTGCTAATTTCTTGGTATTTAAATTGTAATAATAACTTTTATCATTGTTATCTGAAAAACCGCAGAACCCATCATCATAAGAGGATTTCGAGTTAGAATCTAAAGAATCATAGGATTCACCTACCTCTTCTTCCAGTAAAGATTTGTTATCTTCACTTATCATATCTTCCGAATTAAATGTATTCGACAATGGGATAGAGGAAGTAGATGTTTCTGAATTTTTTTTTCCTCCTTACAATTATTTCGTGCAAAGTTGGTCAATATAGAACTCTACTCATCATCCCGTACTCAGCCAGAGGCAGGCTCACATCAATAATTTGATCAAAGGATACATTATCTATAATATACTGAATTTCCTTTTTTATTAATTTAGATATACTGTCAGTAGAAAAGGGATCCATATATACTACACCAAAAAGTTTATAAAGCTTCTTTGATTTTTCAATTCTCTTACGTAAAAGGATATCAGAAGTGTCTGTGGGTAACTGTGCCTTTACCTCTTTATTTAAAATTTTACTAAAATATTGGATTCTGGATTAACTTGTTTTTCCGATGCTATTTCAGTCTTTGAATATAAACCTTTCCAAATAGGCAATAACATGCAATGGCCTCTTAGGTTTTACGATCAGCAAGAATTATAGAATTACAATGTTTTCATATAAAGGTGTAAAGTATATTGTTATTTTCGTGATGAGTAATAATAAAATAATTCAATTGTTTTTAATTATTTTTAAATAAATTTGAACTTAATTAAACAAAAGCTTTTGACAAAAATGAAAAATTACCATGGCGCAATGTTATAAAGCATTAGAACAGCAATATGATAAGTTTTGATTCAAAATAATTATTATTTTTAAAAAGTAATGCTTTATTAACTGCTATAATAACATAGAAAAAGTCTGTAGAAATATTCAAATATTATTATTTACTTTTTCAATTAAATAATAAAAGTATTTATTAGATAACTAATTAATAAACTTTTAAAAAACTCTTTTTCCTGGCAATCGCTTCATAAAAAGGTTGGAATGGGTTAATAACCAAACAAGCCTCTCAATGGATCATACCAACCCAATTGGAGTATGCCATTAATGCAACCATCCCATCCGACAGAGAAATAACCACTTTCCAGAGAAAAATAAATAAACCAATCAAGGAAAAACTTGGAGTAGAATGTACTATTTCAAACAAAATCCTTTACTCACAAGCTGGACTCAACATTGTCAAACTTCAAAATCGATGAGATGTCACTGCCATAAAAATTCTAACTATCAAGCTTACCAATCCTAAAATCTCCCCCTTTACCACAAAAGAAATTACATCAATACAAGCTGCGCAAGCTATATGGTGTTGTTCAATTTGCTTCTCCTATTACTTTGAAGACTCATGGGTCACCTCAGCAGCCCTTCTGGCCAAAATATACAAAATCAGAATCTGTCTATTTCCCTGCCCATATAATTATAATAACCACGAGCATTCAATCAGTCTTGTGACCAAACTTAAAAATCTAATGCCCTCTTTCTCTATTACACAAACATTAAAACTATTCACAACACCTATGTTTACAAACAAAATATCAAACTATCCTGGGAAGAAATACACACACACAGGGGCTACATTACTTCTGGTCCAGCTCTAGCATGGTTCTCACTTATCCCCAACACATCTTCAAACATATACGATAACTCAACATTCCTTTCCAACACCACTAAAATTAAATTCTGGGCTTTTTTGAATAACAATACTATCAATCTCATCAAAGTATGCAGCAATGCCATCAGATCCACAACCATCAGAGGCAAGCACTATCTACTCAACAATAAGGAAATAATTTCTTGCTCATGTTCAGTACAGCCCTGTATCATGAAGAAAAATATAAACATTCTTAATTTCATTTGGCACATCTTGCATCTTAACTCTACATACCTACTTAACAACATTCAGGAGCTAACTGAATTCTTCTTCCCTATATCACAATCAATTCCACAAATACTAATCTCTCCACCACATCCTACCAACAGACCACAATTATACACCTTTATCACGACAAAAACAATAACAACATGGTAGTATCCAAACCATCGAATACACTTATGTATACACTTCATCTTAACTTCTGGAGTGTTTTTTGGCCAGTACTCTATCAAACCCTGGTCGACACCCCAGAAACATCAACTATCAACATTTTTCTTAACAAAATCCTCAATACAAAGGTTCCGAATTACATTAACAGATCAATCAAAACTCCCTTCAGCAGACTTATCAACGAATGTAATACTCTCATAATTGAAAAAGACTTTACTATCTCATGGTACAAATTGAAAAACCACCAGCCACCACTGAACACAAACATGAAAATTAATACACCAGTTCCTCAGTGCTTCCCCTCAACATTTACATCATCACCACTAATCAATAACACACATGCAATAAGTATTACTCACTGGATCAAATTTATAAATTACTACACCAATCTCTTTGATATCTTCCTGAGTCAATCAGCCACATACAATTCCTCCTTCTTTGAGGAACTTGAAACCATTATCAAAGCAAAAAACAAACTCAAAAAATCCAACCAATCAAAATGCAAGGCACTATTCACATTCAGAACAAAACTCCTCACAAATCAACTTCCAATCAGAATAAAACTTCACAAACATTACTCCAGCCTCTACCCTGACAACTTATGTCCAAGATGCGATGCACACCTAGAGGACCTTTCACATATCTTCTCCTGCACATACATTAAACTCCTATTAAACAAAAAGAAGCTCAAACTTGAAAACCTCATTCATAATCTCAATCCTAAAAATATCAAAGAAATTGACTTTACCACAACATTCAAGCTAACAGACAATATCCTATTGAACTTGACCATTGGCAAATTCAACAACCCATTCAGCCTTCTTCATAAAAAAGAACATATTTTCAACTTCATACTAAAAATCCTACACAAAGCATGGAAACTGAGATTGGCCACAGCGACAACCTCACCGGCTTCTGGAATCAAATGAAAAAAAACAACCAGCATTTGCACAACAAATACAACTACCAATGTCAATTCTATATTTAATAAAATCTTAAATCTCCTAATGACTCATTCAACTATACTGATAAATCAATTTTTACTCCTACAATAATATCATCATTCTAAAAGAGCATTAGCCATTCAGCACTATTGGTGTGAGTTCACCCCCGTGATGGTACCTGGTATCAATAGTTTAGTTGCGATAGGCTACAATTAATTTACTTTGTAAAGATTATTAATATAATGACAGTAAATTTTTTATTTAAATAAAGTCTTGCATTTAATGCCCATTCGCGATAAAAAAAAAAAAAGTATCTGTTTTGAGATTTTGGTATAAGATTGTTGTGCTGCCACATTATATATCCAGAATATTTTTGATAATTCATGTCCAGTTCTGTAGATATTACCCATATTTTTTATTAATTATATGTTTATAGTATCTACTCATTTTGACATGTACATCACAGCTTTTTTTAGTACATTTCTATAATAAACTTTATAAGTTATATATATTTACAAGTATTATACATATGTTTATAGTACTGTAGATATAACTATATATGAGTAGCTACATATTTATACTATATAATGTTATATATAGATACTATTTAAAATTGAATAGTTTTATATATAAAGTTTTATAACTCATGTTTTTTATTTATTTAATAATAATAATTTTTTTTTAATACCAGAACAGCTATTAGTAACTTTATTATTTATAAGAAATTACTGTAGGCAATATTACAAATCTGAAAACTAATATACATTTCTCTTTGCTAAGAAGAGTTTAATATAGGATATAACAAAAGTGGTCTCAACCATTCAAGCATTATTTCTATAAACTTACCCAAGCACTAGTAAAAGAAATATTAAAACCAAGACTTAATACTTAGACAGGTGCCTAGTGTAAACTAGAAAGGATTAGAAGTATCCAAACATATGAAAGTGCTACAGCAAAGTATACAAATGCCTCCAAGTTATAAATAGGATTTGATACACTTGCTTTCCAAAGTTGGCTTGATGTACAGCAGGTGGAGAGATGGAGAAGAAAGAAATTAGTTTTTTTACACATGAAGGCACTGCAGCCACTTTTTACAGGTTAGCCTCCAAATTATATAAAGAGTTTGGCATATTTATTTTCCAAGTGTGGCAAAAGTGTCCAATGAATAGAGTTAAATTGGAGTTTCTTAAAGGCATCATTACCTAACCATACATATGGACCTATATTGTTGAGAGGTAATCGAGAAACTTCTGTTGTTGACACCAGCTCTGTTTGCAGGAGTAACTAGAATTCCTGATCATCATATGTTATCTTACTAGGTATTCTAGACATCAACATATCATTTGTAGAAATCTACTCTGGCATTGGCTGCCATATAACTAGATATAGTGGAGCATAACTTCTTGGAAATTCAGATGACAATAGTTGTATAATGGTTTCTTAAATATATTTAATCTAACCATTAACAAGTAAACAATGTCAAATATAGTAATAATGACTGTGCTGATCTTTTGGAGGGGTAAACCATTTATTCTTTTTTTAAAAAATCATGGAAGCAAGAAACTTTTTAAGGTTCACAACATAAAAAAAGTTATCACTTCTTAGTATAGTTCTTGAAAGAAGTGAGTTAATTGGCCAGAAGAGTGATGAAATGAAAAGTGACAATTTTAAGAGAAAGAGAGATCTAGAGAGGAAAAACTTCAGAGAGAAGAAAAAAACCTAACTTTGGCAAGGAAAGGAAAAAGAGAAGAAGAAGGGGGTATATGTAAAAAAAAAAATTTATAGAAAAGAAGGAAAAAAAAAAGAAAGAGGGAAAAAAAAAGTAATAGGAAAAGAAAATAGTATTAAAAGAAAAAGAAAAGTGAAGAAAAAAGAAAACAACTTAAAAATTTTCTAAAAAGAAAAATTTCAAGCATAGGAAGGGGAATAGAAAAGAGTTTTTTTTTTTTAATAATTACTTTTTTTTCTTTTATATTGCAAATAAATATTATTATAAAACTTTATATAACTACAAAGTTTTTGACTATTTTATTAACAATTATTATATTTTATTATTATTATAATTAAAATACATATTTGTACTTTATAATTTAATTTATATTAATAATATTAAATAATTAATGTTTATTTAAAATATTAAAATTATTTGAATATTGTACTCTTATAATTATTAACTAAATTAAAATAACAAAAATATATTAAAAAATAACTATTATTACTAATTTAAATAAAATTATTTTTTTTTAATATTAAATAAAATTATTTTTTTTTAATATTAAATAAAATATTTTTTATAAAAAAACTCTTTCCTATCCATCACCAAATTTCCTAATTAGGAAATACTCTTCAAAAAAGAAAAAACTTATCAAGTTCCTTTATTAAAATACTCTAAACTATAAGAAACTACCATTAACAGGTATAACCTTGCAAGCATATCAATTACATTAATCTTATCAATTCACAGATATTACAAGGAAAAAAAAAAAACCAACAACTTGTCCTCTTCCTATAAGAGGGGAAGATAAAAACCAAACTTTCTGATTTACAGTAAGATCTCAGGAAGCCAGCATCCCTACTACCACTACAGCCAGTCATGTGTCAGATTAAACATCTCCTCTAGACACTGTAGAAACTCAAGGAAGGCCAGATTCCATCCAATAAATCAGACAACCTCGTCACCTTCCTTGAGCTAGAAGGATGCCAGACTTCCCATCAACTATACAGAGATAAGAGAAAATCTTATCGTACATACCTTCAGATTATAAAAACCAAAACTAGCTTACCCCCTCCAAAATTAGTATGTCATGAACACATAGTCAAAAGGAGCAATCAATAAGTAAACAATACATACTTATCAACAAAACGCATCGACATGTGTCATTATCAAATCACGTTAATTTCAATTACAACAATATCAGCCAGACAATCTTATACTTCATTAACAAACAAACAGTTATATGTAAATAACCACATGTCTCAAAAGAACTATAAACAACAACACCAATATCAAATACTTACATGACTTAACACAAAACAAACAACCATAACTGAACAAAACCCAATCACAATATTTGACAACAACTTAAACTCTCAGGCAACTACAACAAATCTGAATGGCAACATACTTCTAGACGTCATTCTTGTGAAAAGAACAAGATGCTATGTGTCAATAATTTATTTAAATAAAAAAAAAAGAATATTATTCTTACAGAACCCTCCAAACCTCCAACAATTCCTCCTTTTAGCAACCATCCCTCCAAATGGCTCATTCCCACTACAAATTTCACTAGACCAGAGTTCCTGACTCTATCAATCTTCCAAATAGAATTTATAATGTCAAAGGATGACAATAGTCTCCACACACAGGTTTTGATACTCAAAGAGAAACCCATTCAGCTGCTGGACGAATTCCTAGACTTCCACAACTCACTTCAAAAAATCTTTACAGAAATCAGTCAATTAAAAAACCAAGTTTTGCAAAAGGTCATAGCAAAAGGATAGAATTACTCCAAACATATCTCCTGGAATATGATCCAAATTAACAAAACCCCATCCAAAAAGCCCAAAACATTTTTCCTTACAAGAACATATCAACTGGGAAGTATCAACCACTTGGGCGCAGCTAGTATATCCTTTCTTAGTGAAGCTTCAAAATTATCAAATTCTCATATAGAATCGCAAGACAACTCCCTAGCTATTAATCAAATCACACAAACAAATATCATGACTATCCAATTACATTCTAACTCATATCAAATCAACATCCAATCAAATTCCATAGACATACCCACCAATCACAAATAGCTTTCCATCAAAGAATCATATAAGGATGAGTCATCCATGTCTATAAATCTAAACTTCCCTATTCCAAAAGACATAAACATAGGAAACACTATAGGCTCATACATATACCAGGAAAAAAAAAATAACCACAACAATTTCCTACCAGACACTTCCATTATGTCACAATCAACAACTATTCCTGGTTAATATAAACCAAGTCTTACATTTTCACAGTTCCCTTCATCTATTCTTAAAAGTACCCAACCTTCCAGACAACAATGGAAGCAAGAACGTCCAGTAAAAAGAAGCATCTACAAAGGAAAATTGGATACAGCATACAAGAGACTCTGGGCATATGAAGAAGATCTCATCTTAAAACACTCAGAAATAAAAGATTATAATATAACTATCAACACGGATAATGAAGAAGATAACCTAAACATCCCTGATAATCTTATCACAGAACATTATCGTATTATTCAATGGGCATCCAAACTCACCACAATCAGAAACAATTTAGAAGAACTTATCAAACTTCTATTAGATATCAATTGGCAACTCAAAGACGATGTTAGACAGAAACCTCACTTAGCTATCTTTGTTAAAATAGAGGCTAGGAATAGAGACTTCTTCAACTTCAGTAAAAGATTCGAACTCAAAGAGGACCATCAAAAAGAATATAAAAAACTGGAAGGCAGATTCCAAAAAATTTATAGAACCAAGCACAAAGTTACAGAACTTAACAGAGAAGTCAGATCTAAGATCAAACTGCTACTAAGCACCAGTTTGTTTATCGCCTATCTAAGATATATCAATATCTTTGATCTCAACCTACACTTACTAGCACAAATTATGGAATATGGGTGCAACTATCTTTGCCGACCCAGAGGAGACAGCAAACTATATTATTATGAAATTTTTCAAAAAAGCAAAAAAATGTTCCAAGACAATCTTCCTGTACTTTCCACTTCTCCAAACCTGATCCTTTCTCAAATAAAGGCCAAAATTTCTTACAGAATCTCTATTTTCAACAGAAGCACCATAGCAAGCATTGTGGGATCCCTTCACTCTCTTTACAAATTCACTTTCCTTTCTGACTTGTACTTCGTTACACTTCCAGATCTTCCAGATCACCTTCAAAACCTTTCCAAAGAAGTCTTGCATCTCTTTTCAATTAGTAAAAGAAAAGATTTCAAAAACTTGAAGAATATGATTAGAGAACTCAGAAATTTCTTTATCGTTCCTTCCAAAATCCTATCAACTTATTTTGATCTTCCACCTCCAAAAATCCCACTCCCTTCATCTCTTGACCAGCTGGATTCAAAGTTTTCATATCTATTTCCACTTGATATATTAACAAACAGCATTAGAGATGTTGTCAAAACACTTAGAACCAAGTATTATTTCGAACGGCTTCCCATCAATTTCTTCAAATCTGGAAGACTTCTTCCAACCTTCCCATCAACCATCAATGAGTACCGATCCAAACTAGAAATCTAAATCCCTATCACAAACTCTCATGATACTCAGTTCTTAATCAAAATGTTAAGATTTGAGTTCCATTTCACACTTCCACTAGGTCCACTATGGGTATCTCCTGAGATTGCCCAAATGAACAAACCAAAGCTTCCAAGAAAAATAGAGGACATCAAACCAGACCTCAACATTAAAAAGCTCTCTTATAGTGATATCCAACTTAAGGAAAAAATCAAAACTCTATATGAATTCTATAAGTTCCAAAGGATTCCAGAAAACTGGTTCACTAATCCATGAGTCCCTTTGCCTGAAGATCCACAAGAAATCAATAAAATTCTATCAGACAAAAGCCTTATGACTCTCAAATTTCTCCTAATTGACAATGATGCCCTTTCAACAGTTATCTATCAACTTCATCAAACATTTCTATTTACCAGACTACCTGATTCCCTTATTATTAAAGAGACACTCCCAGAACCAGAGTTTGATCTGATCCCCTTCTTGTGTTAAATAATATGTTTAGCAACCCTAACACACTTAACACAGTAATCAATTCTAATTTACCAAACACACAACATAACCTATCCATCCACAACATCACAGACATACTTATTGTAAACTCACCACAAATATCTCCTAAACAATCTATCTCAAACCACACAAGCCAATCCAACAATACAAAAAACCTTATAACACTAACCACTATTAACACTAGAGGTCTCAATGAGCTAACCAAATTCAAAGCTTTAGTAAACACAACAAACAACAGATTCATTCTAATGTGCACTGAAACAAAATTAAAGAAAGACAATTACTATTCAAAGAATATCAATGGAAAGGCAATAATCTATGGCAACTTCAACAATACAAAAAATAGTACCATGTTTATCATTTGCAAAGATCTCTTGCCACACATATTCAAAATAGGAGAAGTTTCTGAATATTGCTCCTTAATTATCCTAAAATTCAGAAGCAGCATCAACATACTGTTGGGCCGGAAAACAGCGAGTCAGTCGCTTCACCGGTCCAAAGTTTGCATTACTAAAGGTAAGTTGAGGCGTGTATGATTGATTTAGCTGGGCAGTACTAATTAACTTCTCTTCTTTTCTTTTCCGGCACTCGTTTCCTTCTTGATACCCCGGGCTATGTCCTTTTAGCGATAGTTATCCTTCCTAAAATGGTGCGTACTTAAAAAGACAAGTTGTTAATTATTACTTTCTCTTTATAACAACTCAAAGTAACTATTGTTTCTCTTTTAATCCCTTTTATTTAATTTACTTTTTGTGGATTCATGTGTGTCTTTCTTTTTTCTACACTGCTGCTATTTATTTATCCACCCACTTATTAATTATTAATCCCATAGCTATACTATTGATGCATAAATTGATGAGGTTAAACTATCGGGGCTAAAATAAACTATGGATAAGTTACATAAGCCTCTATGACTACATTTCCTATGCTAATTACTAATGCTATCCTAAATTTCCAGGGTACGCAACGTGATAGTCACAGTACGTGACTATACTATATGACTTTTACCAGGCTAACAATACTACAAACAGTAGTATACCTCCCACATGAAAGAAAGGAAAGAAATGTAGCTCTCAAACAATTGCATTAAACAACCAGGTTGGCTATATGCAACAAATTGCATCATATAATCTTAGGAGATTTTAACTTCTACCCCAAAAACAGCCTGTCAATCGGAGCCAAAACCTCTCCATACAAGCAACTAGCATACAAACACCTCAACAACTATATTGACATCGGACAACAATTTGACGACAGAGCATTTACCCACATTACTAATACCAGTGCTTCACAGATTGATCAAGCATGGGTATCAAGAATTCTTGCCCCCAAAATAATCTGGTACAAAGTTCAGGATATGGATACTATTCCAACTGACCATCGTGCAGTTTCAATAAAGCTAGATTACTTTGAGTTTAGAAAAATCAAACCAACTTTCAAGTTTAATATTAACAAGTCCATCAAAGAAAATATAGCAGAATTTATCAAAGAATTAAACCATTAGGTTAGCTTTTTATCATCACCAGATTGGGTCAACTTTTATAACATCTGTATTAATACTCTTAACAAATATATCAAGAAAACCAAGATCAATTTTACTCGAAAAAACCATTACACCAATGCAGAAAAAAGACTTAAAAAACAGATCAAGAAAATCAATAAAACAATGATACAACTTAAGAACAACCAGCGACCTATACCTCTTCTAGACCAAAAATTGGTAACTCTGTATGAAGTTGCCAATCATAACGTTAATATTTCAATCAAAGGTCTTCATAAGCTAAAGAAACTACTAATCAAGAAAACTTTACTTCAGTCCCAGCAAAAACTAGTAGAAGAATTTCATTTAAGTCTAGAAAATATAGTAGAGAACTTCTATAGCAAATCAAAAAGCTATATTAAGAAAGCCATTGGAACCATCAAACCAAAAATCAACCTTTACAAGATATACAACTCTGACAATTAACTAGAAGATAACCCAGATTTTATTCAAAAAACCATTAACAAGTACTTCAAAAATATCTTACGAGTCAGAGACTTTGAACTTAATGATTTTCTTGAATGGAAAGAAATCTATACCTCCAAACCGATTAATCAAGAAATATACAGCAAACTCACAAACCCTTATATTGTTTTAGACGTCAAAGAAGCCATCCACAAGCTTCCGAAGAATAAAGTCCCAGGAAAGTCTGGAGTTAGCTATAATATTATTAAACTTATAAGGGACAAAGCGATTATATATACAGTATGTAACAAACCTTTTTGGAATTTTTTATTTATTTATTACTCAAAAACTACTGCATAGAAATTAATAAAAAATATATCAAATTAAAGCTGAAAATCTAGAAATTTTATTAATATATAATTAATAATTAATTCTTTCACCTTCCTTTTCAATTATCATTT
>CAJVPV010003004.1:0-11988 GCA_910591835.1 Acaulospora morrowiae | reverse complement strand
TTTTTTGAGTTGGCAAAAGAATCAGCAGAAAGAGTTCTGTATATATATCTAAAAAATCTTTAAATAAATTTTTAATTACTATTTGCATTATAATATAATAAATAATAAATAAGTAATAAAACAAAACAAAAATTCAAATATGTATTAATAAGAATATAAAAAAATTTTTTTATTTAATCAATTTTCATCAATATATTATAAAATTTTATTAAAATTCATTATTATAGCAAAATATAATTTTTTAAAAAAATATTGGTTTAGTTAAATTATAATAAATAAATTGCTTATCAATTTGTAAAATAAAAACAAAAATAATTAGAAAATAATCTTAATTAAATTTTAAGTTGTTTGATTAATTTTTTAATAAAATAAATAAATTAATTAATTTAAATATAGTACAAAATATAATATTTTTTAAAAATTTATATTAATTATAATTAAAAATTTTTATAGAATTAATTTATATTTTATAAAAAACATTTATATGATTTTTTTTTAATTTTACAAGCAATTTTTTAAAAACTTAATCTAATTAAAACTATCTTTTAAACTATGATTTATATATAACCTTGTATATAAAAATTTTAAAAAATTTTTAAGCAAATTTATTTTAGTTTAAAAATTAAGTTTTAAAATAAATTTATTTACAATTATTAAAAAAATTAATAAATTTATTTTAAAATTTTATCTTTAAAAATTTATATCAAATAAATAAATAAATATTTATTTATTATCAAAGATATTTGTTAAAAGACTTTTTAAACAAACTATATATATATATATATATATTATATTATAAGCAATATATATTTTTTATAAAATTTATAATTTTTAACAATAAATTACAATAAAACATATTTATTACAAAATTTTTAATAAATTAAAATATTTCTTTGTTTATTTTTTTTGTGAAAATTTAAACAACTTTCTCTATTTGATAGCAAAGAATTATAATTATTATCTAATATTTCAATATCTAAAAGAATTATTATCAAAACTTTATATTGATTATGAAAAATAAGAAGTATTTACTTTTAATTGATTTTTTTACACCTTTTGCCTAATTAAAAAGCAATTTTCATCTTGAAATAAATAATTTTTTTTTGTAGATAAACATATCTTGAAATAAATAACTATTTTGATTATAAAGATTTTTAAATATGGTAATAAATTTTTATTAAAATTATCTATATAATAAATTGTCTTGATATCTAACTCATATCAATGAACTTAATTATCTGCAGTAAAACATACTATTATTTCTCTTGTATCAATTTAAATGTTAATATTAAACAATTAATATTCTATTTTTCTTTAAATAATTGTTATGGATAATTATGATCATCACCTTCATGTATTTCAAATAAAACTCATCACTTCAGAGAATATAATTTTGTTCTGAAATTCTTGTAACAAATAATTTTATTTTCGTTGCTGGGAATAATTTTTTTTATTAACTGATGTGTAATAACATTTTGTGTGAATATGTTGTTTTAATGTACATTTTAAACATAAATAAGTGTAGGTTGCATAATTTATCTTCATTGTAGCCCTTACTATCTATGACGTTCGCGATCTGTCAATATGAGTGACTTTCCTTTTTGAGTTGGTAGTTTTATTTAATAACCGCTATAAGTGTAAATTGAGGGTTTGTACAATATTAGAAACACTCGAATCGCGTTTCCAGGCATTAGCTATCTGACTTCGCTCACTTTCAGATCGTCTACATTTTGACACCATTGCGAAGGGGTTACAAATTCAACAGTGAAAAAAAATGGCATTTTAAAAATTAAGAGTTATGAAGACTCTAACAATGTGAATTTTATGCGTCTTTATATTAATGATTACACTAGACTAGTTCTTCACGTTTTCTTTTCTTCGCCGATCACGATCGACTGTGTCTGGAGTACGGGAGTTACTGTTTTAGAATTTTTCCTTACAGTATACAAGTATTATTTGATAATAAGAAATAAAAACATATGCCGTATAGCATTTTTGTTGCTTTCAAAGAAATGAAATACAGTTAGTACATAATTTAATAAATTTCAGATGTCAGCCTGACAGATTTACGTCTTTTGACTAATTACAGTATGGTTTGGAGAAACCTCATAAATACTGTAACAGTACGTGAATAATATTCCACTTTCTCAGTCCAAAAAAAAAAAAATGACTTCAACTTTCCTCGGAAGTTTATCCACAGATTTTATAAGGTTACTAGAAAACACAGACGAATATAACGTGATTTTTGAAATAGGCGAAATACCTTTTATGAAAACATTTAAAGCACACACAGCCATCCTGTGCTACCGTTGTCCTTATCTATATAATAAGCTAAAAAGTGTAAACTACAATAATAGAAATGTCAAGGTTTTTAAGAGTAATAGTGTTTCGACAGAGGTCTTTAACGCTATTATTAGGTAGGTAATAGAAAACACCAAATAATACATCACCTCTATACTGATCCAACTCAATTAAACATATAGATATGTTTATGGCGGAGTTTTAAATTTAGAAGAAGTTGAAGCCTCAAATATATTTGATCTCTTAACATCTGCGAATGAATTTGGACTTTATGAATTATCCAAGCACGTCGAATCTTATCTTATTGAACAAAAGGCTTCTTGGTTACGGTTAAATTTTTTTCGAATTTATCAAAAAAGTTATGAGAACGATGGTTTTATTCAACTTCAAGAATTTTACGATAATATCATTACTAAGCATCCTGAGATCATACTTCGTTCCGATTATTTTCTAAAGCTTAGTGAAAAAGCTTTTATTTCCATCCTTAAACGAGATGACTTACAACTTGAAGAATCTAAAATTTGGGATTGCGTAATTCATTGGGGAATGGCAAAAAACCCGACCTTTCCCTCGACTTTTGGACAATGGAATAGTGCCGATTTTCTTGCTTTACAAAGAACTCTTAGAAATTTTTTGCCGCACATAAGATTTTTTCAGATTTCAAGCGAAGACATATTTCTTAAGATTCGTCCTTATCAACAAATCTTGGAAACTCAACTCTGGACAGATATAATGAGTAATATTATGGCACCAAATATTCAAATTTCTTCCAAAGTTTTACCGGCTCGAAAGATTTTAAGCAGTCAGTTGCCTGACAGAAGTATATCACTTTTGCAACCAGTGAAAATATCTTCTGAAATAATAACTGCAGAACATGCAATGGAAATAGTATCATGGATTAATGAAGAGACACTGCAATATAATGCAAAGGATCTATATGAATTTAAATTAATTTTGCGTGATGATAAAAGATTTTTAGATTTACCGAGCTTACAACGCACTGAGGCAAATTTAGTGGTCATCATAAGAATTAAGGGTACTGATGAAATACTCGGTGGATATAATCCTGTTGGCTGGCCCAAACCAATCTATAGATTTGAAGTTGCCAAAATGAACTGTGAAAGTTTTATTTTTTCTTTAAAAAATGGAAATATCAAAGAATCTACTATTAGTAGAGTAAAGGAACCGGAAAATGCAATTATAAGTCAATATCATAGCTTGCAATTCGGAAGAACCGATTTGTATATCTCTTGCAATTATGGCAAAAGATTACATGGTAGTTCCGAGAGAACAGATTATGAAAGATCAATTAGGAAAAGTGAAGATGAGTTTTATATAGCTAAATTAGAGATTTTTCAAATTACCAAGACACAGTGTGATGGTACTATCTAATTCAAGAATTTAATTTAACCTGTGGTAATTTTTTAAGCACCATAGACGTGTAATAGTATCAATTACATATGAAATTTCGAAATAGATTTTTTTAAAAAAAAATAAGAACAACTGTTATTCGCAATGATATTTTAATATTCAAGAAAATATTGTTAATCTGGGGCGAATATTAATTTTAGCTATTGATTGAATTTATAAATTTCCAACATTGGTTCTAAAACTCAATCCGTAAATTTTTCATAATGATAATTTCTTTTACTGTGAATTCCTTTGTAATCTTATAATAAACAATATTCTCAATTACTTTATGACAACACAAAGTTAACAATATTATACAATATTCAAAATTAACAAGGCGAGTCAACCAAGTTCCTTGATAACTGACCAGCTACGTTATTAAGACCGTGTTAAAGCGTATATAGGTGACCAAATCGAGAATTCCGATAAATATAATATTTCCTATTACGCGTTTTATATAGGTCATTGTTGAATGTAATTACTATTGTAAAAGACCAAAAATGTTCTCTCGCTAACTCCAGTAGACTTGAACAACAATTATTCCGTTATACTCCTCTACATTTCGATCTTTTATATCTTTTTTGCAACTATATAAAAAAAAAGATAAAGATATACTGTAAGTTCATCTTTTCTCGTTGCATTTCTACTCTAGAATTTAGTCGTGTTGACTAAAATTCACATAGTGTATTACTGTACATTCATTGTGCTTATTTCAATTAATTGTCAGTCGGAAGAAATCATGTTATTATCGAGTTCATGATTGCGGTTCTGCACGCAAAGCTTCCCTAATTAAGCAATAGCTAAACAAGTTAAGTAATTATAAGAATAACATTTATAAAGAAAGGGATAAAAATTATATATTATTTTATCTTTATTGTGAAACTTTTATATTGAATAACTATTTTTAATTTAAAAAGGAGTTTGGTTTTAGAAAGGTTTGTTGTTTTATTATCTTGATCTTGCAAGCTTCATTATAATTATATCAACTAATCATACCCTCCCTAATCAATTAATAGTTGCATATCTTTATATTGAAATCCAGTTAATGCATAAATGTTATAAACACATTACTGTATACTGAGATAGTGCTTTTAATATCCTTAAAGATAATAACATCTTAGGTATAACTTCTCAGATTTGCAGATAATACAGAATCTGTAAGTACAGTAACGATACTGGTAATCACGAATATTAAATTTCCAGTATTCATAGATTAACCTTGTAGTAAAAAGAAACGAAAAGTTTCAGGTTTTGATCAAAAGTTTGCCAAATATATAACATCATCCTCATTAAAATACAAAATTGCGTATTCCTCAATTAATTACATATTTCAATATCTTGACGTTATTATAGTTTTAATTTTAGATGCAGTGTATATTGACTTATTATTTGTTTATTCTATTTACTTATTATGATTTTTTTTTGTTAATCAAACAATGAATAACATAAAAATTTTGAATTTTAGGTTTGAATTTATTTGATGCCAAAACTTTAATATACACAAATGAATAGGTTTCTTTAACTCACTTATAATGCTCTATTCTTAATATTTATTATAATACCATATAAAGTATACATATAATATATTTTATTTTGCTGCTGATTTAATTTTCAAAATTCTCAAATTCTCAAAAAACAATTGTACCATGATTCAATTATTTATATGTTTTAATAGTGACTCAATTAATTACATTAATTGCATCAAGGATTTACAAATTCCTATCACATACAGTATATCATATAAAATATTTAATATATTTAAAAATTCTACTATATATTGTAAAAAAGTTAAAAATATATGATATAAACACATGATGTTCTTGTCCAATTAGGGTTTAATTAGAACTTGAGAAATTTTTGAAATTTTTCTTATATTAATAAAAGAAAGAAGTAATTGTATTGTAAAAAAACAAACAATAAAATCTTTTTATAAAACTTTGCTCAATATCTATTTTTACTCTCGCTTATCTTATGTCATAATCCACTTGTTTTTATTCAATGCTATATAATTAGTAATTACAACATAATAATAGACTTGTTATTATATTTCAATAATATATAATTTTAAAGTAATTATATTAATATAACTGTATATTATAGAATTTTAATTTTTTGTAAAAAATCTTACCCAGTATATATGTAAAAGTCTTAATAAAATTAGAAGTAATTCCAAAAGACAATGAACTTTAGTATTTGTAATTTAAATACCAACAGAAGTTGGAACTTTATTAAGGTCAAAAAGGTATTCATTTATACATGTTGGCTTCATACAACATAAAAATACATAAATAAATAAATATAAAAATATATATATCTATATAAGACTTAACCTCTAGAAATATATATACTTAATTAACATAAAGAAAATATAAAAGGAATAAAAAGAAAATAATATAAACAATATACACACTCTATGGCCTTATGCTCCTAATTTGGTTACATTGACTTATAGTAATTAATTAGTGGTGTCTTGGTGGCATGACACATTGTCAGGGGTCAGAATCATACCATACATGTGGCTGACAATTATCTGGAAATGTATCTCAGACTTATAGGTTGTCAGGGCAAATCAGATACCTTCTGGGTGTCCAGGTCGCTAGGTGCAATATGGGTTCCGATCCATAGTTTCAGGTCAGAATTGTTATATTCTCCCCTCCTTAGAATTCGACGTCCTCGTCAACTCAAATTCTTGGAGTTTTTCTTGAGCATTAGTAAGATTCTCTTGAGGCTCCCAGGTGGCATTATATAAGGGGTATCCAGTCCATTTGATAAGATACTGTGATTTGTTTTTGACGATTTTCTTGTCCAAAATAGCTTTTACTTTGTATTATTCTGTCCTAGTTTTAGGAATATATATGGCTAGGAGTGATGCTGGTCTTTCGAATTCTTCTGGTGATGACCTGTATAGCTTAAGCAGTGAGACATGGAACACTGGATGGATTTTCAGGGTAGCAGGCAATTCCAACTTGTATACAGTCCCTGAGATTACTTTGATGATAGTATAGGGTCTGGCAAATCTTGGTGTTAGCTTCTTTGTAGAATGGTTTTGATTAATGGGGTTGTTAAAGTTTTTCAGAGAAAGCAGCACTTGATCTCCTTCTTGGAAGATCAAGTAGTGGCGATATTGGTTGGCATACTTTGTTTGGTGGTCTTGTACTTCCATCAGAGTATCCTTGGTAATCTTGATCATGATGTTCCAATGGTACATAAAGTTATCAGCTGTTGGCACAGTTGCTGGTGTCACAAGGATCAGAGACATCTTTGGATGCTGTTCACAGTTTAGCTCAAATGGTGTGAAACCTGTTGATGCTTGTTTGGCATTGTTGTATACGAACTCAATAACAGGCAAATATTCATCCCATTGGTCTTACTTGTAGATAGCATATATATGCAGCACTTCTTTCAAGATTCATTTGGGTCATTCTGTTTGTCCATCAGTTTGAGGATAAAATGCTGTAGACATGGCAATCTTTGTACCCAGTTATTGAAACAGGGCTTTCCAAAAATGGCTGGTAAATCTTGCATTTCGGTCCAACACAATGGTTTTTGATAATCTATAGTGCTTGAAAATCTCAGAGAAAAATATCTTGATGACTTTTGAAGCAGTGGCAGTAGTATACATTGGACAGAAATGAGCTCTTTTTGATAGGCAGTTCACAAACACAACAATAGCATCATGTCCTTTCTTGGTTAGTGGCATTTGGACAATGAAATCTATAATAATTTCTTCCCATCTTTGGTTTTGAGTTGGTAAGGATTGAAGGAGTCAGGCAGATTCTGATTGCTGGGTTTGTTTCGCTGGCACAGGTTACATGTTAGTACATATTTTCATATGTTTTTACCCATCTTGAGCCAATAGTAATTTCTTATAATGGCATCCAAAGTCTTGTCAATTCCTGGGTGTCTAGCAATGTCAATATCATGATTTTCTCTGAAGATATGGCTTCTCAGTGTCTTATTCTTTAATATGGCTAGTCAGTAATCCTTCTTCAGATAAATGCAATTGTCCTTCCATTCAAAGTGTTTGGCACATGCTTGCTGCTTCTCTGTGACTTGGTCAAGGTCTTTTAAGATAGCTTGTATTGAAGTGAAATAATTATTATTGGCGTATTTTTCCTCAAAGACTTGGTCATCTACTAGTTTAGTACTTAATACAGTAATGGCAGTCAGGTGTGGTTGTCTTGAGAGTGCGTTGGCAACAACATTGGTTTTCCAGGGTGGTATCTGACTTCAAAATCATTGACTTGAAAAGTTTTTAACCATCTGGCTTGTCATCCGAAGAGATTGGCTTGGGTTTTGATATATTCTAGAGAGACATAATCGGTTACAACCGTGAATTTTTGTCCTTCCAAATACATGTGCCAGGTTCTGATAGCATGTACTATGGCCAGAAGTTTCTTTTCATATACAGGATAGTTCAATTCAGCTAGAAAAGTTTTTTTGAATCGTAGGCAACTGGTTGTTTTTCTTGGCCTTAGTCCTGGGTCAACACAGCTCCAATGGCAAAATCTGAGACATCAATGGTGACAGTGAAGGGTTTGATAGAATCAGGCAGCAACAAAAGTGGAGCCATAGTGAGAGCTTTTTTTAGTTTCTCAAATGTTTCCTGTTCTGGTGCATTTTAGACAAATTCTTGGTCCTTGTGCAAGAGGTTGGTAAGGGGCTAGCAATAGTAAAAAATTCTTGTACAAACTTTCAATAGTAGCTAGCTAATCCTAGAAAGAATTAAGTCTCTGTGACGTTGGTGAGTGTTGACCAATCTTTAATGGTAGAAATCTTTCGAGGATTTATAATAATTTCTTCTGCAGAAATGTAATGTCCAATGTACTTAACTTTTGGGTGCATTAATTCACACTTTTTGGTTTTGACATATAGACAATGTTTTCAGAAGGTCGTTAGGACAGTTTGCAAGTGCCGCAGGTAGTCTTATTTGGTTTTGCTATATATAAGGATATCATCCAAGTATACAATAACAAAGTTATCCAAGTATTCGTGTAAAATATCATTCATTAATGTCATGAAAGTAGTGGAGGTGTTAGTCAATCCAAAAGATAGTACAAGAAACTCGTGGTAGCCATATCTGGTTCAGAATGTAGTCTTGGGAATGTCTTCTTCTTTGATATGGATTTGATGATATCCAGAGTACAAGTTAATCTTGCTAAAATATTTGGCTCTGGCCAATCAATTCATTAGTTCTTTTATCCGAGGCAGAGAGTATCGGTTTTTGATAGTTCTCTTGTTTAAGGCATAATAGTTGATACAGAATCTTAATATTCCTTCTTTCTTATAGACAAATAACACAGAGGCACCAAAGGGAAAATGCTGGGTCTAATAAATCCTTTGGCAGTTAGTTTGGCCAGTTGTTTCTTCAATTCGTTCATTTCCACATACAAGAGACAGTAGGTGAATCTTGAAGGTAACTTAGCTCCAGGTATCAGGTCAATGGCATGGTCAATTTTTCATTTAGATGACAATTGATTGGGCAATTCAGCAGGAAAGACATTAGCAAACTCTTTAGAATGGTGGCTTCTTCAGGAAAGAGGTTTACTTTCTCTAAGGTGGCTTCTTCAGGGGTGGTGTATATAGCAAATATTTCTTTATCGATAGGCATTCTGGCAAGTTGATGTCTGGAAATAAGAAGAGAGTGGCATTCTGATTTTGCTGGGGTCTGTGAGGTGCTGGCAAAAACTTTGATATTGCACAGTCCATTATTGAGAGAGTGTGTATTGGTTCTCCAGTTAATATGGGAGTTAACTTAATATAACCATGGCTTTCCCAGGATGGCATCATATCTTTGCAATTCCAGGACTTAGGCAGGGAATTTAAAGGTACAGTACTTTCCTAATTCCAGGGCCTTGACTTTTATTTTGGTGGTGACTTTTTTTTTCATCTATTAACAAGTTCCATAGAAAATAGTTGAGTGGGCTTCTTTAGTATATGGTTTCTTTTGACAAACTTTTTGTCTACAAAATTCTGGAGGCACCAGAATCCAACAGAATCCATGCAAGATGTCCATTAATCTTACATTGAATCGGAGCAACTGTTTATGATTTTCTTCTATATAAATGAACTCAGCATCTGATGAGGCAGGTTGCTCTTCAATGACAGTCACTTTGATCTTCATGGCCATCTTTTTACATTCTCTTGCAAAATGGCCCATGTCATTGCAATTGTAACACTTGATCTTTTTCTTTTGCTTAGGGGTAAGAGGCTTGTGTCATGTTTCTACTTGGTCCAAGTCCATTGGTGCAGGTCCCTTGTAGCTTCGTGGTAATTGGTTTGTTCAGTAAGGATAACTTCTCATTACCAGACAGCCTAGTCCAAACATGGCAGTGTCATAGCAGATTGCAATATGGATGGCATTGTCAAGATTTTCAGGGGACTTGTAACTCACTTCCATTTTTGTTGCTGGTTTTAAGTCTTCTATAAAATAGGCAACATGGTTCAATTGATGCATGTTATCAATTTGGCTTATCAGGTTCCTAAATTGAAAGGCATATTCCTGCACAGTTCTTGTTTGAAACAGGGTTTTAAGTTGGCAACACAAATGTTATTAATAGTGTAGGGGTTGGAAGGCAGCTTGGTATTTCTTTTTGAATTGGACCCAGTCAGTAAAGGCAGCACCAGTAGCATCCTTAACTTTATTAACAAACCAATAAAGGTCAGTACTTTCAAATCCCGTAGCAGCGTAGTGCAGCATGGTTCCTTCTTCCTCAACATCTTGACATACAGGACATTCTTTGTTTGATGCAGCCAAACTTCAACATTTTCCCTAGGTTCCCTTCTAAACGTAGGGATTCTCAAAGATATCTTTAGCACAGCAGAGATAGAAGTAGAACTTCCTTCAGCAGTTCCTTTCCCTTTCTCTTTCTCCTAGGTGAGAGTTTTGATAAGGGTTTCAAAGGTTTTCATGAAAGTGGTAAACTGGTTGATATTTATTTTGGCAGGGTTTTGCTTGGGGTTTTCTTATAAGGAGAAAGTTCTTTAAATCTACTGCTATCAAGTTGTAAAAGTCTTAATAAAATTAGAAGTAATTCCAAAAGACAGTGAACTTTAATATTTGTAATTTAAACGTCAACAGAAGTTGGAACTTTATTAAGGTCAAAAGGGCATCCTTTTATACATGTTGGCTTTATACAACGTAAAAATACATAAATAAATAAATATAAAAATACATATATCTATATAAGGCTTAACCTCTGGAGACTATGTACTTAATTAATATAAAGAAAATATAAAATGAATAAAAAGAAAATAATATAAACAATATGTATGCTCTATGGCCTTATGTTCCTAATTTGATTACATTGACTCATAATAATTAATTAGTGGTGTCTTGATGGCATGGCATATTGTCAGGAGTCAGAATCACACCATACATGTGTTTGACAATTGTCTGGGAATGTGTCTCAGACTTGTAGGGCATCAGGGCAGATCAGATACCTTCCAGGGTGTCCAGGTCGCTAGGTGCAGTATGGGTCCTGTGGCACAGTTCCAGGTTAGAATTGTTACAATATAAATATTCTTTTGTAATATTTAAATAAATATATGGTTGAATTAAAGACAAATAAATTTAGCTATTATTAGTAGTAATTAATAAACAATATTAATTCTACTTATGTAAAAAATATAATATAACATAAATAATTTTATACTTAAAAAACACTTGATATATAATTTAAATATTAATTATATTCAATAAAAATATATATTATTATATTATTTATTTTTTAAAAAAAAATTTTAACCTTGTATTAACTTGATATGATTTGTTTATTCAAAAATAAAAATAAAGATTACTATATTGTAAACATATTTTAAAAAGAAAAATAATAAATTTTTTAGTACAATTATTTCTAAAATCAAAAACTTATATTTTATAATAATATATTTAAAAAAATTTTTTAATTAAAAATTATTTAGTAATCTCAAAATAAAACAATTAAAACAAATATATTATTAATATTTGTAATTCAAAAACTATTTTATTTTATTATTTAATTATTGTTTAAAAATATTTAAAAAAATTATTATTTAAAAACTTATACTTTTATAATTTAAAATAACTTTTTTAGAATAAACAATTATTAATTCAAATTATATCATTTAATTATAAAACTATTAATAAAAATATATACCAAAGTTTTGCTATTTAATTAAATTTAATATTATTTAATATTATTAATAAAAACTATTTATAACACTATGGGTCTCCTCCAGTCCTCTCAATAGATTCAAATACCGCCTGCTCAACATAATAGATGAAGTTGTCAACTC
>CAJVPV010003003.1:0-11989 GCA_910591835.1 Acaulospora morrowiae | reverse complement strand
TTCTAGAGTAACAATAGCATGAAAAGTACAGTGCTAAACAATAACAAGGATAGTAATACAAGAATTATTCTAGAATGAATAACATTTCAAGGGTAAATGCTAGTAAAAATCAGATAAGGGGTATTGAAGATCTTGGATGAAAATCAAGTATAACAATATATAGTGAATTCTCTTTAAATATATATACTTTGGAACTATAGAAAATTTTTTGAAAAATATGTATTTATAGAGGGTGTATATTTATGGAGATAATTTTATTATAAGTTTTATGTACTTAAAATCAAGCTTGACTATGTATTTAGAGAAAGAAAATATAGTAAGTATATTTATAGAAGGTGCATTTAAAGAGGTTTTTTTGTATTAATTTTAATATATATATATATATATATATATTATATTTAAATAGTTTACTATAGGTAGACAAGCATTAAACTTATCAATTAATTAATTATATAAGAGATATTGTTACTTTCTTTATATAAAAATTTTACAATTTAATAAAGTAATAATATTTACTTATAAAAAAAAAAAAACTTTATATATTATTAATATTTAAAAATTTAATTACTGTTTTAAATATTTTCAAATAATTGCTTATTTTATTTATTTGTACTATTTTGTCAAGAATATAACAAACTTGTTATAATAAAAATATAATATATTACTTGTTTAATATTTTCAAATACTTAAATTTAATAACAAATTAATAAGTTTAAAATTTAATTATTTAAATCTATCACATGATTCGTTTTCCCATAGCGAGTGGAAACATGATTGGACAGAAAAAAATATAATCAAATTTTTTTGGTCTGATTTTTATCAAATGCACTTTTTTTTAAAATTCCAAAAAAATCTTTTACCATATAAAAATTCACAATTGAGATGTTTGTCGTCACGTGCGGCACCAGTCGCCAGGGCGGTAGTATATAGCAAATACGGTAAACCCGAAGAAGTTTTACGGTATTTGTTTCCAATCGAAATATCTTGAAATTGGTTCTGCATTGTTCTTATTTGATTGATAATTTCCCATTGAAACATCAAAATAGCGTGATATCACATAAACTACCGCCTCTAACATCGAACACTCTTCATCTACGTTTTCTTGCCTCACCAATTACCCAATCAGATATCCAACAAATAGAGGGCACCTTTTTGATAAAGCCTAAATTTACAAAAACATTGGGTAGCTTAAAATTCAAGGATGAGGTGGCAATCGGTGGAAATGAAGGGGTTGCGGAGGTGATAGCTGTTGGTAAAAACGTTAAGAACATTAAAATTGGAGATAAGGTCGTCATGTCAAAAATTGGGTTTGGTAGGTGTAATTTCTCTTCTGGCCTTCTTAATCACGTTACTTTGGTCACATGCCGTTTTCTTTCAATATGTAGGTACGTGGAGAACGTATGCAGAGGCGACGGAAGATGATATTTTGCGATTACCCATCAGCATCGGCACATATCAGGCCGCCACATTGAGATCGAATATATTCTGCGCATATCGGTTGCTAAAAGATTATGCGCATTTAAAAAAAGGTTCTATTCAATCATCGAGATGTTCGAAATCGTAAAACCGGCTTTATTTTTTTTTAAAATGTATTTCGTACAACTTTTTTCAAATCAGGTGATTTTATTGTCCAGAATGGAGCCAACGGTGGAGTTGGTCGGGCCGTCATTCAGCTCGCAAAAGCATGGGGCATAAAAACAATTAACATAATAAGAGACAGGTTCGAGTTTAACCCCGCTATTCTTACTACCGTCATTATTATTAAAAATAAATCCAAATGTGTAAGATATTTGAGAGAAATTCGCGGACTAAAAAGCAATAATTGTTTTGTGCAGGCCCATTAGTGGTAGAAGCGAAGTAGAAACTCAGCTGGCGATGCTAGGAGCAAATTATGTCATAGAAGAATTCGAATGGCCATCTCAAAATACATTGTATCGTTGGACTGGCGACCCGACGGGTAAAAACGTCTCACTGGCTTTAAATACCATGGGTGGACAAAGCATACTCATGATGTCACACATATTAAGGTATTAAAATTGAATAATCTGTTTGAAGAATCGATCAAACCTGTAACTTTTTCGACATGAAGACAGAATATAAATTATATCGCCTTGTTCAATATCTTTTAGAGACGAAAGTCAAATGGTAACGTATGGAACATTTCCCAAAATTACCTCACTCTCAATTCCAAAAATAGAAATTTCCACGGATTCCTTGATGGTCCAAGAGATAGTTTATCGGGGATTTTGGTTACCCAAGTGGTTACAAACACATTCCAGAGAAGAAAAAGTAAAGATGTTGAATGATGTAATCCACCTTGTCAAGGAAGGGAAATTGAATGACGTACCACACAGTGTTATAGATTGGGGTGACGTGGAAGATGATGAGGAAAAATTAAAAGACGAATTATTGAAGATGTTTGAGCACGTCGGCGTAGAATTTACGGGAAGGAAACAGGTTATCAGATTTCAGACGTAGAAAAAGAAAATTTGAAGAGTAATGATGAATTCAGCGGAAATATAAATAATAAAGGTTGTTCTTTTTTATGGATGATTGAAACAGGTGAATATCTAGGAAGATGATACGATAAAAATAATTTCACAAAGTTTCAAAAACAAACTATATATGGGTGTAGTAATCATCTTTATCATTCAAGA
The DNA here is from genome assembly GCA_910591835.1 of Acaulospora morrowiae. NCBI lineage: Eukaryota > Fungi > Glomeromycota > Glomeromycetes > Diversisporales > Acaulosporaceae > Acaulospora > Acaulospora morrowiae. Next base: position 9,332 of record CAJVPV010003003.1, on the reverse strand, counting down.
ATAAACTTCATCAATCTTTTCTTTGTGAATAGCAAATGAAGGGGTTACCCAAGTTCCGCAAGAACATTGCATTCCTGCACAAATTATTCATGTAAGAAATCTATCCAAATTCTTTGCGAATATTTCTCAGAGGAGGAAAAAAAAAATAATCTTACCGGCCCAACTGTAATTCCCCAATTTGAATTTACACTTTGGACACTTGATCTTCCCTTCCAAATTACTCTCACCGGCATTTTTTTCTTGGTCATCATCATCAAATATCCAATCCATTGGTTCGATAAAGTACGAACACTTTGTATTATAGTTTGAAGAATCCCGTTTTTTGTACGAAAAAGCGGATTGACCACGGCCTTGAGCGTGGGATAATATATTTTGGGACGAGACTATTATTCGTCTATTTTATTTGTTTATTAGACATTGAATGTAAGGAATTCGGGCGTATGCGTTGGGTTTTCAGAATTGTCAGTAGGTAAATTTTTTTAATAAAGAAAATGGATCGAACTTTTCAATTCATCGCTAACAAACCTGCACTTCTTACATTTAAGCGAAATCATTTGCGGCGTCATAACAGTATCTGTGTTACCACCTTCCTCGGTTATCGATGTTGACAGAACTTCCTCTTCTATGGTTTCCGCATTCTGCATCGCTGTCAATTCGCTTGATTCAAGGTTCCGAAAGTAACGATCGACGTAGAAAAAGGGCTATATTTATAACACGCAAATAATCACGTGTAATGAATCGTCCAATGATATTTAAAAAAAGATTCCATCTTTATTTTTCTTTAGAACTTTTTAATTTCATAAAATTTTTTCTCCGTATTCCTCGATACTTTAAATCATATCATAACTTTATAAATGTTAAGCATCGCCAGTGGGCATTTGCGAAATGTGTCTATTGGAAGACAAGAAAATTGACGCGTCGAATTTAAAAATTGATTCAAGAAAATGAATCTAATTATATAAATTATAATTTGTTCTTTGACAATTTGGAATGCACTAATAGATTTAAGTTACATTATATAAATATTATTTAGATGAATTAATCTGAGTTTTCAGGACTCGCTGATGCTTTCTTTTTGGCTCCGGCGCTGCGTATAAAAGAAAGAAAGATTTTTGTTAACATTGCAATCAACAGTTCACGCAAGAATAAAAAAATGACTAAGGCATTTGATCAAAACCTTTTTCATTCTCACGAATATAAAATCGCCTTAACAACATTATGGATTCTTCCCTGTAGTATCCACCTTCGCACGGATAAGGTGGATGTAGTGATAAGTTTGGACTAAAAACGATTTTAAAGAATAAATTAGTATGCAAGAGATAACTACACATGAAAGAAGAGTCATTTTTGATTTTTAAAAAATTACTCCTGGTGGATTGTGAACACGGATCCCGTTCCTCCGAATCTTTCATTGGCGCATCCATAATAGACATGCTTAATTCCTATCAATACAGCGCATATAAGTAATTGTTGTGAATACACCCAAAGTAATAAAAAATTTATCAACCCAATAGCCTTAACGCATAAGCACACATGACGCAAGGTTCGACCGTGACATATAAAACACACTTTCGAAACACATCACTTGTGTATTTTTGTGACGCAAGGATCTCATCGATTGCCTCCAATTCGGCATGCCTTGTTCCCTAGAGTAATAATAGAACGGCAAGTAAAATAATGAAACTGCAAGTCTAAATTGTCTGAATTATGGTGTAAGTGATCTTTTACATTTTCCGTTTCATTAGTTCTATTCCGTCCACTGCCAATAATAACTCTTTCATCTCCATCTTCAAGAACAAACACACATCCAACAGGAACTTCCTTATTGTCGTATGCCTCTTGCGCCTAAAAGGGGTTTGATCAATCTTCGAATCGAACGGTGAACAATTCTTTCAATAACTTACAAGCGTTAAGGCCGTTCGCATGAAATCATGATGAATTGTTATTCTTTCTTCGGTTTGGAAAGAAACCGTCGAATCCGTGTTCTCAATGTCGTTATTCATTGATCGTTTATTAAACAGAATTGTACTCCGAGATTTACTCGGATAAATAGTTGATCATCGAAGATCGCCAGCGAATTAATTAAGTACATACATAGAACTCCTAAAGAAATTTTCCGTAAATGCAACCCCCAAACGTGTATCATTCAAATTTCGAGAACGCAAATAAAGTGTTGTCGAGTCACATGATTGATTAAAAGATATTAGACTCGTTAAAATTTTATAATATACACGGTACATGTACAGTATATTGTATAAATTTTTTAAAAAAATTTTTATTGAAAAATTAGGTAAAATTATTTAAAGTGTCAAAAAAAATTTTTTTGTTAAAAACATCAAATAAATAATATTGGTATTTTAAACTATCGATTTATTATAATTGCATAAATAAATTGAATAATCTGTAATTATAAAACTATTATGCATATAAATATATCTATATTTGATATTTCATTTTTTTTTTTTGTAGATAAACATTATTTTTTATTTGATTTGTATAATCGAATATATACATTGTGAAAGAAACAAATATTTCTATATATTTATTTCATTATTTTTTATATTTTATTTTAAATAATAAATTTTATTTAATAAAATATTTAATTATGTAAAAATTTGGTTTTTTTAATAAATTTAAAAATCAAATTTCATATAAATCATATTAATTATATAAATTTACAATAGCTATATTGATTAGTAAAAACAAACTCATGATATAATATGTTTTTGTAAAGTATTCATATTTGATATTCAAAAAGTATTATCATTAAAAATTTTAAATTTCATTGATCTCTTTTTATAACTATAATATGTATTTGATTTAAAATTATTTTATTAATTAAATTTTTTTATAGTAATTTTTTGTTTAATAATTTATTTACAATATATGTATATATATTATCAAAATAATAACAATTGCTAATTTTTTTTAAATATTAATTAATTAAATAATTAAAAATATAATAATAAGTAATAATAAATAATGATATCAAATTTTTTTAAAAAATATAATAATGAATTATAATTAAAATTTATCTGTAATATTAGTTAAATTTATATATATATAAAAAAATTGCCTAACTTTAAAATCTTAAACAACCTATTTATTTTTATATATTTCGAAATTAAAATATTTTTATTGTAATGAATATACAATACGCGATTATTATTTCATGCAATTGTTAAATATAAAAATTTTTTGTCTTTAGTTATATACCATAGTACTTAAGATTTCATTCCAAATAATAAAACTAATCCCAGAGATAAGCATTTCAGAAATAACCTATTATACATATACACGACAAGTTTAATCGTACAATGGGCAAGGGATAGGTTGGAATTAACTATTTTTATTAACCTCTAATAATTATTGCAAATAATATCATAAGCATTAAATAAATTCATATACAGTAACTCAAAAGTAATTTTATTTTGATGTTACCTAAAAATCTAAATTGTCAAAGTCAACTAAACTTGTGTCTGTTTAATAGAGTATTTAAAATTAAAATTTATTAATAAAAGTTTGAGAATGTCATGAACGTTATACTATCTACAGTATATCTACCTGCATAATCATCCGACAACATTTCAAGTACTTTCTCATAATTAGGGGCATTAATTGGTTGTGATAAATTTGAAAAATTCAAAAGTCTGCTAGTATAGATGGCATTTGGGCGCGTTTTATAATTAAGTCCCGACGAGAAATTATTTTTTTTCGAAACTTCACTTTCGTAATCTTTAACTTGTTCCTTAAAATCCGAACACTCATCACCATAAAGCCTACCTTCTATAGTTTTCCATATTTTATAAGCACTAGGTCGTTTCGATGGCCTCGCATCCCAACATTGCATTATTAATCTAACTAAAAATTTATTCGTCTTGAATGGAATTTTTGGACGTAAGCCTTGACAGATTTGTACGGCAAGATCTTGATCATAAGGAATATTATAGTATGGAGGAAATCCTGTGATAATTTCATATGCTACGATTCCAAATGAATAAATATCTGCTGCTGGTGTGTAAGCATGACCACACAAGACTTCGGGTGCAATGTATGGAAGAACTTCACGAATTTCTTGGCGAGTTTCGCTTTCTTGAATTTTATTAAATAATTTGCAAAGGCCTAGATCCGAGATAACCAACAACAACTTAGAATCATATAAAAGATTTCCAGGATGAAGGTCTCTAAGAACTAATTTCTTTTTGTGCATATTACTCAGACCATATGAAATATTATCCAACGACTCTAGTTTTAATTTCAAATCCATCTTGTGAAAATTTTGGTCCAAATAATTTCTGAGACTGCCATTTTCTTGAAAATCAAAAACCATCATATAGCACAATGACTTTGGTTGTTGCGTAATTCCATAACAATGGACAAATTCAACTGCCCATAGAATAGAATGTTTCTCAATCTAAATTTCAAAATAAATTATATTAATAATAAAAATATAGTTAAACGAGGTTTAATATTCTTTACCTCATTTATAAGATCGTCAACTAAGTCAAGCTTATCTAAGGTTTTCAATGCTACTTTCGTTCTAGAAAACCTATCCCATCGCTTATTGAGAACATTCCATTTTTCAATATAGCCGTCTTTCCATGTCGCAGAATCCACAGTTCCATATCCTTCTTTAGCAATATATTTGACATCTTGAAATTGTGTATACGGTATCCATTCTAATATATCACCCTCATAAATAGCTTGAAGCTGAGACTTTTGTATAAATTTGTCGATTTTTTTATTTCCACTCGTCCATTTTCAAAATCTTGTTGAAAATGAATTCTATTGTATGGTGTACACCAATCAATTTTAAGTAGTTCATATTCTTCATTACATTCGGGACAAGTCATATTTGATCTCTTTAAACTTGAGCTTTTTTATATGTATTCCCTAACATTACACAGACACAATAAAACTTGATTTTAAGGTTACTGTAAGTTTGATTATTTCTTTACATATTGTAGTAGGAAAATCTTTTTGATCTCAAGAGTACTTACATGACTAAGACGTGTTTCAATTATCATATAATTTACTGACATTGTTACTTTTTTCGCTTAATAAATATCATTTGAATTATGAATTATATACTAGAGAGTAGGCAGAATAGAAAAAACACATAGTTATAATTATCCTAGCTTGATAGATAAATAAAAATAGCAACAATATAAAATAAATTGCGCGAAAGCCTTATAGTCAGAGCAGACATGATTTATAATTTGGTTGATATAATCTATTATGTAAATTCAGCTTAATATATTTATTGTTGAGATGCAAATATTTAAAAAAATATATTTAAAAATTACAGTATATCATGTTATTTTATTTTGTCTTTAATTCATTCATATTTTAAATAATTAAATGTAATCAATACAGTCAAACCTGGTTATAACGAATTTTTGAATTTTGAATTTACTCAAAACTCATATAAAAAAAGAATTTTATTATATAAAATTTTAAAAATTCTTTATATTAAATTTTTAAACAATTTTTTTCAATTTTTACTAATTAGCCCAAAGGCTCGTTATATCCAGGTTTGACTGTATTTATTTACTTTTGAAAAATCAATTCAAAAATTTATACATATAATTTTGATATTTAAAATTTTTTGCATTACTAACTCTCTTCTTTTGCTTGTTGTTTTTCTTAGATAGTTCAAGTCACAATTCTCTTTAATGACTTCTAAAATCATTCTCTTACAACAACATTATTTTAAAAAGGAAAGTTAATTAATAACTTCTTATTTAGATGAATTTATCATTACTATTTATAGTAATTTTTAATTAATACTCCAGTATTGCATAACTGTTTTACATTTCTTTTTTCAATAAAGAAGAATGTTAATTAAGTTTTTTTATAGTTAAGATTGTTATTCTTTATTTTTTGTACTTTTTACTTTTATTTATGTCCCTATTACTATCTCTAACTAATATGCTATATAACCATAATGTTATGATTCATAAACTATCACACTATAAAATAAATTATCTAAGTTTTTTATTATGTTATTAAACTATTTGCTAGAAAAACATCCATTTCTAATTATATGTATTATGTAAATATTATATTACTGGATCTTATCTAAACATTTTTTTGCTAACAATATATAATACAGTATATTGCAAAATTCTTTAAAGTTTTATTTATGTTATATAAATATAAAAATATTTTTCAAAACAAAAACAATTTATTTAAAATTTAAATATATAAACAATATATATTATAACATATATATATATGAATAATTATTTTGAAGGTGATAAAAATGTTAGATATGATTTTTTCAGATTCAACTTTTAAACAATATATATAAATAAATATTAAACTTTCTTTTTATTATATTTTTTTTGCTAAAAATTTTTTTATATTAATTTTTATTAAGAAAAAATAGTTTATTCTTTTTATTATAAGTAAGTCCCAGTTTAAAAACTCAAAACTTTTAAGACAATTGATGTAGTGAAATAAGATTTCTGATCAAAATCTACTCAAGTTTGAGAGTTTTACTTATTCTTCAGTTGTATAAAAAAAATCTTATGGCAGTTTTCTACTCTTTTGTTTTTTTGCATTTCTTCTTATTTTTATTATATTATAAAAATCTTTTATTTTAATATTATCATATTTGTTAAACTAAATATTGTTACAAAAATATATTTAAATAAAATTGTTAAACTTAATATTTGTTTTAAATTAACTTTTATATACAATATTACTGTAGCAATATTTGCTATATCATTTTAAATTTGAGAAAATTATTTATTCAAAAAACTAAAATCAGTTTACTCTCTTCAAATTAAAGTTCTAAACTGAATACTAACTTATAATAAATTTAATATATGAATTGTAACTTACTATATTAAACTAATAATAAATCCAGTATTTATTTGGTATTAAAATAATTTTATTAAAAATTTTATTTCAGATAATTATGACTTTTCAATTATCTAATTAGATTTTGTCAAAATATCTAAACAAAAACCAAACCTGCTTAAATCAGTTTTTTAATACAATAGCAACGACAACAACAACAATAAATAATGTTAACTATATTGTAATTTTTTTGTTATCAAAGTATATGACAACTATAGAAAGACATAGGCTTTTCTAAAAATATGACCATTATCACTATTGATCTTACTGTTTAATTAACTTAATTTTATTTAATTTGATTTTTGATTCTCAAGTTTAAATTAAATTTAATATATAAATTATAATCTATTATACAAATCTATTTAATTTCAATTTTCAAAACCATAATATTAACTATACTATAATTTTTTTGTTATCAAAGTATATAACAACTATAAAGAAATGTAGACTTTTCTGATAATATAATCTTTATTATTTTAGATCTTACAGTCTAATTAATTTAATTTCAGATTTAGTTAACATTAACTATATTATAATTTTTTTGTTATTAAAATATATAACAATTATGAAAAAATATAAACTTCTTTGGAAATATAATCTTTATTACTATAGATCTTATCATCTAATTGATTTAACTTCAACTCTAATTATTTTATTATTGTATATATTTCTTTTTATATTTTATTATTTTATATTTTATTCTCAAATTTACAAAAAATCAAAAGATTTTGCAAAATTTGTCAAGTAGATAAGCATAATTATTATTTCTTTATTTAATATTTTAATATTGCTTTTGAAATTTTTTACAATATTAGTTAGATATTGTTAAAGTAAGCAAGATAATATTAATTTGTTATATATAATACATTTAAGAAATATTATTTCTTTTATAATATATATTTTGTAATATATAAATCAAATAAATAAATAATATTTACCTATTGAAAAAACCTTCAATAAATAAAAAATTTAATAATATTTATCTATTTAAAAAAATTTATAATTAAATTATTATTTTTATTGCTTAAATTAAAAAAATTTTAAATATATAAATTTATTTTTAATAAAAATATATATAACATATATTAAGTTTAATTTTATTATATTAATAATTATAATATTAATAAATTAATTGTTTATAATTAATTAGTTCTAAAATATAATTTAATAATATTGTTATTAAAATATATAAAATAAAACCTATATATTGTTTAAAATAAAAAAAAATCATTACAATTAATTATAACTATAGACAAATTAGCATTTAACTTATACACAAAAAATATGTTATTTATTTCAATTTATATACCATGCAATATACAAATAAATAAAAAAATGTGTTTATTTATTAAAATAATAATAATAATAATAATATTGTTTGTTTATTGAAATTTTTATTTAAAAAAAACTACTTAATTTTAAATATTACAATGATTACTTTTATATTTCAATGAAGTTATGTCAAATATTAATTATAATTTTAATAAAACAACTATAATATTATGGTTATTGCTTTTATATAATTATTTTTAGAATAAATTATTCCTGTAAATTTTTAATATATCGCAAATATTTCGGAATTAAAATGTCACTATAAACATTACCATATTGTTCTGAATGCGTTTCCGATATACTATATGTAAGATAATATATATTTTCTTATTTACAATATATAATTATTATTTCATATGATTGTTAAATATAAAAAATTTTTGTCTTTAGTTATACCATAATTCTTAAGATTTTATTGCCAAAATCATAAAACTACAATCCCAAAGATGATCATTGTGGCAATAACCTATTATACATATACACGATTTGATACTATCACAAAAAAATCATTTGTATAACTAGAAACTAGACAAGTTTAATCGTACAATGGTTCAAGGAATAAGTTGGAATTAAACATCTTAGTTAACCGAAAAGTTCTCTAATAATCATTGCAAATAAGATTATAAGCATTAAATAAATTCATATACAGTAACTCAAAAGTAATTTTATTTTGGTATTACCTAAAAAATCCGAAAAATCAACTAAACTTGTGTCTGTTTAATAGGATATTAAATTAAAATTTATTAATAAAAGTTTGGGAATGTCAAGAACGTTATACTATCTACAGTATGTCTACCTGCATAATCATCCGGTAACATTTCAAGTACTTTCTCATAATTTGGGGCATTAGTTGGTTGTGATAAGTTTGAAAAATTCAATAGTCTGCTAGTGTAAATAGCATTTGGGTGCGTTTTATACTTAAGTCCCGAGAAATTATTTTCTTTCGAAACTTCACTTTCGTAATCTTTAACTTGTTCCTTAAAATCCGAAGGTTCATCACTGTTGATTAATTTAACCCATTTTGATAAAGTGTTGTCTAATTCTCTAGCACATGGCCGCTTCGATGGCCTCGCATCCCAACATTGCATTATTAATCTAACTAAAAGTTTATTCGTCTTGAATGGAATTTTTGG
>CAJVPV010003002.1:0-11989 GCA_910591835.1 Acaulospora morrowiae | reverse complement strand
TAATTATGTCCCTTTAAAAGGGACATAATTGATCTGCGAAATTTTATATGCTAAATAGTTTAGGGACCCATCCTTAGCCACAAGATCAATTGTTTTGATAATCCAGATCCTTCAAATCAGTTTAAGTATTTTGATCACTACATATAAATAATATAATATCAACTCTTAACAATACAATTTTATAGTTATTTATATATATTTCCTAATTTAAAATAATATAAAACAACTATAAAATAATATTACTATATTTATTTAGATAAACTTAACTATAGTCATGTTCTATTATTTACATATTTACTTTATTTACTTTTTTATTTTTTTGTTTCTATTATATATATATATATTTTATATTAACTTAAAATATATAAAAAGAATATACTTTTGATCTAAATAACCTTAACTTTTTGGAAATTTATATAATAAAAAACTTTTTCTAGCAATCCATTTTTCACATTAAAATTTTCTTATTTGATAATAAACTTTTTCAAGAAACTTTTCAATTTCAAGCACTTTCAAGTATTTTCAATTACTAACTAACTTCAACCATAAAGTACTCTATAATAAACAGTAACAGAAAACAGTTTCTACATATTATTATTCATCAAAACTGAAACCAACCTTTTCAAATTGTTATTTTAACCTCAATATTAATAAAATTATCTGAACAAAATTTAAGAAAACCCTTCTTATTATTAATTTAACAAACTTTTTCAACTAATTTCTTATTGTTAAAGGAAAAAAAAACATTAAAAACATTATCAAAACTAATAATATTTATATCATAAATTTCATTACTAAAATATTTTAAAATAAAAATAAAAAAAAACAAAAAAAAACTGTTTCAAACTTGTATTTAACTTTTCAATTAAAAAAATATTACTCTTAATTTTCAATTTATTAGCAATATATAAAAAAAATGAAAAAAACTTAACTCAATATAGAACTTTATTATTACTTTCAAGAATTTCTTTTCCTTTTTCAAGAAATCACAAAAAATTCCAATCAGCTTATTTTTAAAAGTAATTAATTGTTTATTATTTCTATTGTTCCTCAAAAAAGAAATAACAATCAATTAGATTATATATGTGATATAAATTATTTGCTGTTGATTCAATTTGCAAAATTCTCAAAAATAATTGTATCATGACTCAATTATTTATATGTTTTAATAGTAACTCAATTAATTGTGTCAAGGATCTATAAATTTTAACAACATGTATAAATTAGATATAATAATATTATCTTTCACAAACAATTTCTATCTGAACAACAACATCAAAACTTTGAACAAATTCTTTCACTTCACCAGACTTTCTCCAGAATTCATAACTGAACTGGATCATCTGAACCAGTAATGACTCTTCTTCTCAAACTAATCTAATAATGAATATAAACCAGTTCAACTCTCAACCTTCCTTTAACAAATTCTACATCTCTTTAAAGAATTTAATCAATATTACAACTCTCAATATAAGAGGACTTGCATAAAAAGCAAAACTTATCAAACTTACCAAAGCAATAAAAAGTGAAAGAAGTATTTTGTATACAACAGAAACAAAAACTTTCTTATCAAATAACCTATCAAAGACATTGAACAACAATGTAATTATTTCAAGCTAACCAAATAATTCAATAATCAATAATGTCTATTGTTAGTGGAGAAATTGCTTCGGTAAGGCCTGGCAACATGACATTCATGTAACACACCTAATCAGAGTAATAGAAATGCTTTAGAAATAGACTTATGATATATAAAAAGCTTAGATAGTTTATTTTATAGTCTAGTAGTTTATGAGTCATAGAGTTATAGTTCTATAGCAGATAGTCATAGTAATATAAATAAGAGAGAAAAAGAAACAATGATATAAAATAATTGGATAACTTAACTTTACTTTAATAAAATTTAATTACCATTCTTATAGAAGCGCAAAATGGTTGTGCAAGTGTTAATTAAAAGTTATTATAAGTAGTGATGTAATAGATGCGCCTAAAAAGGAAGTTACAAATTAACTTACCTTCTGAAATAATGTTGCTATAAGAGAATTATTCTGGAAGTCACTAATGAGGTTTGTAACTCAAACTATCAAAGAAAGACAACAAGAGAAAGAAAAGAATGAATAAGTGATAGTTTAAGGTCAGCTAAGTCAAATCCATGCCTCAAGTAAAGAAAAGAAGAATAATTTATCTTGATATTATATGAGTTTGACTTGCCATAAGCAACAGACTTATTGTTTTAATGTTAACACTATATAATTATAACTAGAGCCATAGCTATATACATATTCGAAACCTTTTTAACAAATAAATATTACCATATACCACTGCATACAATACCCCCCAAATACTATCCCCACTAATAATACTGGGTAGTATTCAAAAAAATTGTTGCTTGATAATTGATTACTACCTAGGTATATTAATATAATAATAAGTAAGACTAGTATGTATTTTGAATTTTATAATAATGATATACCCTGCCACTAATACTATCCCCCTCCTAATAAAATACCCCCGGGTATTAATCAATTTATTAGGGGGTAAATTGATTAATACTTGGAGTATTGTATGCAGTGGTATATGGTAATATGCTATACACCTTAAATTTAAGCCAAAAGTAGATATCATAGTAATCTTTTGTTATCTATCCCATAAGAGAAATGTAAAGAGAACAGCTGTATATTCTATTAGAAAATTTATTTAACAATATCACAAAAAACATATTATAATTGCTAAAAACTTCAATTCATATACAAAAACAGCTTCTTTAATTAATGTATACTCTTTTTCCTTCAAAAAAAACATTTATAAGTACTTATTCAACTTTATAAATTGCCAAAGCTATAGACAAAGAATATTTATATATGTATATCACGCCCATTAGTGAATCAAGAATTAATTGGATCTGAATAATCAAAAACTTTGCCAACAAAATTCTTAGTTACAAGGTATCAGAGCAGCATGTCATATCAATGAATCACAAGCAGGTCAACACAGTATTAGACTGGTTTAAATACAAACCCAATAAAATTTCTTTTTTACCAAAACCTACCAATTCTAGAAGATTAACAAAAAACAACTCTATGCAATACAAAAAAAGATAGAGCTACACTGTATGGCAATGCCCAAACCATTATAAAAAACACTAAATATGATAATTAAAAGTGTCATGGATAATAATATATTCAAAAGAGACCAATAAATCTCAACAAAAAAACTAAACCTCCTAAAACACTATAAAAATACAATCAAATTTCTTAAAAAAGCTATCAATTTAATAACAAGAAATAGAAAACCTAATAAACTTCATCCTATTGTGAATAGCATATATAGAGCTTTTTTCAACAATCCGCCAACACTTAAATCCCTTAGAAAAATCTTTAAAACTCTTTTAAATAAAATAGTCAAGGCCAATGAGATTATTTTCAATAAATTACAAAGAAATATCCAAAACAACTATATCAAATTTTGGTTCAAATCCAAGAATGCACTTAAAAAGGCTCTTAGAAATCTCAATTCACTCTGGATTTTTCAATTCTCTTAAATAGAAATCAATTGCAAGATAACTCCAATCAACTTATAGAAATTATTATCAATTATTTCAAAAACATTTTAGCATCCAGTCAATTTACCGATAATGAAAATTGGCAACAGAAATACCTGCCAAAAGAAAATTTTCCAGATAATACATTTGAAAAAATGTATAATGAAATCTTGGTAGAGGAAATTAATTAAGTTCTTCTTGATCTTTCCAAACAAAAAGCTTCTGGTCTAACATATATTCCATATGAAGCCTGAACTACAATATTTTAAAAAACTTTTCAACAAAGCAATACTTAACAATCAAATTCCTAAATTTTGAAACAGTCAGCAATTACTTTCCTATCTAAAAAAATTATTTGGTCACATGAACTTTCCAATACACATTCCATATATTTTATAGAAACAAGTAGAAAAATTTTTATCAAGATACTAAACAACAAATTATCAATAATCATCTTAAGACACAATATCTTGTCAAGGTACAACTTCATGGATTTAAAAAATCAAAACACAATGGAATCAATTTCAATTGCTTTTTTAGAAATCAAGAAAGCAAACAATTTTAACAAAGAAATTTGAATAGTATCTTTTGATATCTCAAAAACATTTGACTTAGTAAATTTCTTCAGCTTGGAATTTACAATAAAATAAATAAAAATTTCAAATCAAATCATTCAATCAATTCTCAATCTGCTCAAAAGAAGAGAGCTCAAAATAATTATATACTATAAACTTACAAACTTCTTGAGGTCAACAAGGGAATCAATCAAGGAGAAACCTTAGCACTATTATTATAAACTATTTTCTATGACCTAATAGTCAATACAGTTATTAAAAATATTGCCAACAAATTAACAATACTACAGTATTATATATAAATGATGTTGCCATTATTAGTAACAATATAAGAACCTTACAAAGTGTAACAAATACCTTTTGCTTATTTTTATCCTTAAACCTAATCAAATGTAACAAAAGCAAAACAGAACTTATCACAAATCTCAAGCCTAAAAATGATCTAAGAAAATAATCTCTTCTTATAAAAAATATATTAGTACATCCTATACATTATAATAAATCAATTGGATATCTTGGTGTCTATTTATTTGGAAAGTTCTTATCTCTTATGACAAAAAACTATCTTAAAGAAAAAGTCCCAAACTTTATCAAAGTTATTGCTAATTAAAAAGGATGAAATGGACTAATAACAAAACAAGTTTCCTATTAGATAATATCAGCTCAAATAGATTATATAATCCAAGTTACCATATCTAATGATAGTGACATTAGAGCAATGCAAGCAAAGTTTAACATGGCTATCAAAAACAAACTTGGTATTGAAAGAACCATCTTAAACAAAGTCTTATACTTACAAATAGGCCTAAACATCATAAAGTTGCAGAACAGAGTATACATAATAGCTGTTAATCTTCTAATTTCAAAACTAACCAACAAAAAAATATATCTCTTTTATCAAAAAAATCAAATCTCTTTAAATATTATATGCTATATAGACATTCCCAATTTGCAACCCATATTATTTTAGGGAATGTTAGTTAATACTTGTCACACAAATAGTCAAAAGATATTAAATTAACATCTGTTCCCATCTATACCTATTTGAAATTTTTAACTATAACCTTTTAATTGGCTTTATAACAAGTATTGATAAACCTATCGCTTTATCTCTTTACTATACAAATATTAAAATTATCAATGACACTTATAGATACAATGATCACAATAAACTTTTATAGAATGAACTTCACATTCATAGAGGATATACAGTATATTTACAGATCCAATTCTAAAATGGTTCAAAAATATATCACTAATAAACAAAACTATTGCAGAGAATTCATTTCTAGTATCTAATTCAAACTCTCAATTTTGAGTCTTTTTTAATAATGAAGCAGTGAATCTAATTAAAATCTGAAAAAATGCAGCTTAACAACAAATAGTTAAAGATCAACATTATTAAATTCTATTAAACAAAGACATTTAGCATTGCTCTTGTAACATACAATCCTATATTATAGAGAGAGATATTACAAACACCAAATCAATATGGACAACAATATGCAGTAACCATCCACTTCTCCTAAACAATACTAGTGAGCTACTTTTTCTTCTTTTTACTTTGCTATTCACCTTGCCACCCATTATAATAACCAAACTCTTCACAATCTTATCAATATCTATAACAACTATTATATTTTTCCTGAAGAAAAAAACTATTATCCAAAATCTAAACACAATTGTACAGTACAAATTAAATATCAATTCATAATTATTGTTTTGATCTATTTTATTAAAAACCATATAATAAATTCCTATCAGCTCAACAATCAAGTGTCAACTTTAAATCAAACCAAACCTAAAATTACCAGAATATACTAACCACTAAGTTAAAATAGATATATTAGAATCATAAACTTATAGCAAATCAACAAAAAAATAGCAATTGAATAGATTACAAAAAAAGAACACAAGAGACCACCATCTCCAGATTCTGCCAACAGTCTACCAACTTCACAAATATTTCCAGAAACACATAATATCTCATCACTAATTAACTATACATATGCTATTAGCATAACACAATAAATCAAATTCATTAATTACTATATCATCTTCTTCTTAAATCAGTTAGTAATTTACAAGATCAATTTAGAAGCTATATTAGAACTTATTTGCAAAGTTAACAAAAAATTAAAAAAAAGTAATCAACTAAAATTTAAAAGCCTTTTAGTATTCAGAACCAAGTTCATTACAAATCAACTATTCATCAGAACCAAGCTTCACAAGAAATATTTAAGTTTGTATAATAGTAATCTTTGCCCACAATGCAAAGCACATTCAGAAAACCAAATATACTGTATATCTTTTCATGCATGTATACTCTACCAATAATTAGAAGAAGAAAAAGAAAAGTTTATAAATTTCCTAAACAAGAACTCAGCTCAAGCAAATAATATCAGAAATAGAATACCACTAATATTTATTACAATATCAATATTTGATATAGTGAATCTTGCACTTGGCAATCTATAACCTCTACTGGACAAAATTACAAAATTCATAACAATAAAGTTGATCTGTCAAACAAAGCACTTAAAATTCTCTATAAAGTTTGAAAAGAATAATTAGCAACTACTATTATATCACTAACCTTAAAGGTTGTTATATCTGAATAAATAATTATTATTAATTATTATTAAACTGAAAGCAAGTATGATTTTTTATACTTTCATCAATTTGAATTAAATTGTTCTTTAAAAACTTGATATTTGATGATATTTTTTATTTCAAAAAATTTTTTATACTTAAGTACTAAAGACTTATTAATACTAAAATATATTTCAATAATAAGCAATAAAAATTAACATTTTTTTAGAAGTCAACAGTAATTTTCAAAACTCCAATTTTTTTTTCATCAATATTCAAAAGAATAATTACAATTCTGATATTACTTACAAAAATGTTTATAACACAAACTTGATAAAAATCAGTTTTAATTAAGGCAATAGTCAAGAGATAGGCAATAGTCAAGAGATCGGCAAGAATTAAAACATCCTTCAAGAAAACAATCTCAATCAAGACAACCTTTAAAAGAACAAAGTTGATCAAGGCAGCTTTCAAAAGAACAATCTGAATCCTGATAGCTCAGATATTTTTTAAGATAACAAACTCCAGCTCTCTTATCTTTAAGGCAATAAATATTAATTCATTAATTCTTAAAATAATAAACTTCATATTAACAAGACTTAAAAAGACAAATACTATTATATCAAATATCTCAAATTATATCTTATCAATATAATAAAAAAATTATGAGACATTATCTTTACTTGAAAATTAAGGAAGATTACAGAAAAGAGAATTGACAAATGGTATAATAAATTTTATAATTTTTTTTAATTACACTTTAATATATATATCTTTTTAAAGAATAGTAATGTTATAGGTAGCAAGTTGATAAATAAATTTTTTGCAACAAAAACAACTTTATCTTTTAATAAGAAAACTTAGCAATGATATCTAAAAAATCAAAGTTGAAATAAAAAAGGAAAATAAACAGAATGAGTTTAATTCTCAAATTATAGATATAAATATTTTAATTAATAAAATTTAAAACAAATTCTATCTAATTTATATTTTTTGAATAATTTAAAGAATAGTTTAAATATTATAAAACAATTGTTTTTGAGATATATTTATTCAGATCAAATTACCTTGAAAAATGTTTTATATAAATATCTTGAAATAAACTTCTTCAAATATATATCTATTTTGAGCTCCAATCAGTTTACAAATTTATTTTATAGTAAATGGTATAGTATCATAAGTTTAAATAAAATAATTCAAGTGTTTTTAATTATTTTTAAATTAATTTGAATTTAATTAAAACAAAAGCTTTTGACAAAAATAAAAAATTATCGAGGTGTAATATTACAAAATATTAAAACAGTAATATGGCAAATCTTTGGTTCAGAACAATTATTTTTTTAAAAAGTAATGCTTTATCAACTACTATTATAATATGAAAAAAGTCTGTAGAAATATCTGAATATTATTATTTACTTTCAATTAAATAGTGAAAATATTTATTGAAAGATTTTAATCACAAGAATAGCTTTTTTTAAAAAATTTGTTTCTATTTTAAGCAATAAACATAGTATATTTAGTTTTGCTATATGTGATATTTTTTTAAATTCCTGATTCAAAAGTATTATTTGTTCTGAAAAGTGAATAAAACATTAAATTGAGATTTTTTTGTAAATAATCAATTATAATATAATTTTTTTAAATATAATATTTAATATATTTATTAAATAAAAAGATTTTAATAACAATGGTTACTCCCTAAATTTGGTCAAATAAATTTTGACTAATTAACTAGAAAATATAATAAATTGAAAACAATTACAAAAAACATTAAAACAAAAACAAGAAGAAACAGAATTAAATAGAATATAACAAGACAATTCAATGCTATTTTTATAAGAAAAACAAGATACATTATTTGATATTTATAAAAATATTAAAGATTAAATTAGAATTTAAATATAAAAAAATAGAATTAATAATTTGTTAAATATTTTTGCATATTTATAAAAGATTATATTATAAGTTGATTTATTTATTAGTAAGAAAAATAAGTATTAATGAGTAATAAAAAAATGGAAGAAGAGAAAAAGAAAATTAATTGTAAAGAATCTGTTATATTAAAGGAAACTAGTTCATTTGCCTGGGCTATGCTCCGGGATTAAAAATGTTAATATATTTTATATATTAAAATACATAAAAAATAAATTATAATACTGTATTAATAAATAGTAGGTTTTTTTAATATAAATAAATATAATAATTTATAAAGCAATAGTATTGTTTATATGGTTCCGAAAATTGGAATCGAACAGAATCGCAGGGAATCGCATGAGGTTCGGAACACTATTAAAAATGATGGTGGGGTATACCCCACCTATTAAATTTAATATAAACTTGAGAATCGAATACAGAATCGAAGAGAATCATTAGGATCCTTAATTGAAATTGCTAAACATGTTATTTAATATAGAAAAGAAAGGAGATTAAACTTCGGTTTTAGGAGTGTCTCTCTAATAATAAGAAAGTCAAGTAGTCTGGTAAATAATAATATTTGGTGAAGTTGATAAATAATTGTTGAAAGGGCATCATTGTCAACTAACAGAAATTTGAAAGTTATAAGGCTTTTGTCTAATAAAATTTTATTAATTTCTTGTAGGTCTTCAGACAAAAGGACTTGTGTATTGGTGAACCAATTCTCAAAAATTCTTTGAAACTCATAGAATTTATATAGGGTTTTGATTTTTTTCTTAAGTTGAGTATAGGGCTCCTAATGATACCATTTTGATACCACTTTGATACCAGTTCGATACTTAAATTTACTATAAAAACATATAAATAGGTCACAACCCATATATTAAATTTATTATAGATCGGTACTATTTCAATACCAGTTCAATACCAGTTCGGTACTTTTTTAGAGCCCTAGTAAAGTATCGCTATGGGAGAGCTGTTTAATGTTAAGATCTGGTTTAATGTCTTCCAATTTTCTTGAAAGTTTTGGTTTGTTTGTCTAAGCAATCTCAGGAGATACCCAGAATGAACCTAGTGAAAGTGAAAAGCAGTACTCGAATCTTAACATTCTAATTAAAAACTGGGTATCATGAGAGTTTGTGGTAAGAATTTGAATTTCTAGTTTGGAATGGTATTTGTTGATAGTTGATGGAAAGATTGGCAGAAGTTTTCTGGGTTTGAAAAAGTTGAAAAGGAGCCGTTCAAAGTAATATTTGACTTTAAGGCTTTTGACAACATCTCTAATACTGTTTATTAATATGTCAAGTAAAAAGAGATGTATAAATTCTGAATCCAACAGATCAGGAGATAAGGAAAAAGAAATTTTGGGAGGTGGAAGATTGAAGTAGATTGATGGGATTTTGGAAGAAATGATGAAAAAGTTCTTAAGTTCTTTAATTATATTTTCCAGGTTTTTGAGATCTTTCCTCTTCCTAACTGGAAAGAGATATGAAGCTTTCTTGGAGAGTTCTTGGAGGTGATTAGAAAGGTCTAAAAGTATAATAAAGTAAGAATCAGAAAGATAGGTAAATTTGTAAAGGAAATGAAGAGATCCTACAATACTTGCTATAGTGCTTCTGTCAAGGATAGGAATTCTATAAGAAATTTTAGCCTTTATTTAAGAAGTAATTAAGTCTGGAAAAGTGGAAAGTTTAGGAAGATTGTCCTGGAACATTTTTTTGTTCTTTTGAAGAAATTCATAATAGTCAAGTTTTTTGTCTCCTCTGAATTAACAAAGGTAATTGTATTCATATTCCATGATTTGTACTAGAAGATATGGATTGAGATCAAAGATATTAATATATCTCAAATAGATGACGAATAGACTGGTGCTTAGTAGCAATTTAATTTTGAACCTAACTTCTCTGTTGAGCTCTGTAACCTTGTGCTTGGTTCTATAAATTTTCTGGAATCTGCTTTTTAGCTTTTCATACTCTTTTTGATAGTTTTCTTTGAGTTCAAATGTTTTGTTGAAGTTGAAGAAACCTCTGTCCCTAGTCTTTATTTTAATAAAGATAGCTAGATAGGATTTCTGTTTAACTTTATCTTTGGGTTGCTGATTTATTTCTAGTAGAAGTTTGATAAATTCTTTAGGATTGTTTTTAATTGTAGTAAGTTTGGATGCCCATTGAACAATATGATAGTGTTCACTGATAAGATCACCAGGAATGTTTAGGTTATCCTCTTTAGTATCAGTATTGATAGTTAAATCATAGTCCTCTATTCCTGAGTGTTTTAGGATAAGGTTTTCTTTATATGCCTATAGTCTCTTGTAAGCTGTATCCAGTTTTCCTTTATAGGTGTTTTTTTTTGTTGGATGTTTTTGTTTATATTGCTTTCTGGAAGGTTGGGCATTTCTAAGAATGGGTAATAGGGAACATGAAAATGTAAGGTTTGCTTGTGCTGACCAGGAATAGTAGTTGATTGTAACATGATAGAAGTATTTAAAATAATTATTGTGATTGTTTTCTTTCTTCTAATAGATATATGAGCCTATGGTGTTTTTCATATTTATATCTTCTGAAATAGGAAAGTTTAAGTCTATAGATATAGATGAGTCGTCTTTGTACAATTATTTGATGGATAGTTGTTTGTAATTGGTGGGTGCTTCTGGAAGATTTGATTGAATACTGGTTTGAAGTGAGCTGAATTGTGATTGGGCAATCGTGTTGTTAATTAGTGAGGTTTGATTGACAGCTGAGAAATTGTCTTGCGATTCTATATATAAGTCTGACATCTTTGATGCTTCACTAGAAAAAGACATGTTAACTGTATCTGAGTGAATAGTGCTTCCCAGTTAGTAAGTCCTTATAAGAGAGAATGTTTTGGATTTTTTGGATGGAGTCTTGTTAACTTGAATCATATTTCAGGAAATATACTTTGAATAATTCCAGCCTTTCGCAATGACATTCTGGAGGACTTGATTTCTTGGTTGACTGTTTTCTATAAAGACTTTCTGAAGTAAATTGTGATAGTCTAAGAATTCGTTCAGCAGTTGAATAGGTTTTTCTTTAAGGATTGAGACTTGTACATGCAGACTATTGTTATCCTTTGATATTGCAAATTCTATTTCATCAGGAAATTTTTTAGTAAAGATCTCCAAAGATCTTCGGGCGTAGACCTCCGGAGCGAAGGTTACTATATTAAACTCCAGAGATCTTCGATTTATTTTAATAATAATAAAATATATTTATATATACATATTATAATCTATTAATATTTAATTTTTAATGTTTATTTTATTGACTTTTAAATTATTTATTATTACATAATGCTTGTTTACATTTATTTATTTGGTTAAATCTTCGCTCATTGCCGAAGTCCTTCT
>CAJVPV010003001.1:0-11991 GCA_910591835.1 Acaulospora morrowiae | reverse complement strand
TGTACTTGCAAGGTTATACCTGTTAGTGGTGGTTTCTTGGAGTTAGAAGTGTTTTGATAAAGAACTTGATAAGTTTTGTTTCTGAGAAATATTTCCTAATTAGGAAATTTGGTGATAGATGGGAAAGAGTTTATTATTTATATTAATTATTTTATATTAATTATTATTTATATTAGTTAAAACAATGCTATTAATTTAACAATATATTATACAAATTTTTATAAACTTTGCAATTTTTTTTATATTAATATATGAATTAATATAATATATTATATAATATAATCTATATTGATTTTATCTCTTTTTTTATTTCTATTATCAATAATACTATTTAAAAATAAAGTATATAATAATAATATTTTAAAAATAATAAGAAAAAATAAGAAATAAAATTATTTATTAAAATAAAAAATATACTTAATTTTTTATTTTAATAAAATTTGGATTTTTTTTAATAATATATATTTTTTAAAATTAATTTTAAATTTATTAATAGAATATACTTTATATATAATATATTTAATTTAAGTAATTTAATAATAATAAAGGTATAGGATTTTAATTATTATAAAAATATTATTATTTGAATTACCATTTTTTTTATAATTTTATATCAATATTTTTGGCAATATTAAATCAATTGAATAAAAATATTGTTATCTGAAAACTTAAAACTTAAATTATTAATCTATAAAAAAATTTTAATTTTATTGATCAAGTATTAAAAAATCAAATTTAATTTTAAGCATATGTATAATAATATAAGATAAAATCCAAAGTATAAATAATTGTCAATTATTTTTTAAATACAAGTTTCATCTTATATTATTATTATTATTAATTTTTTTATGTTTAATTGATTAATTAATTTTTTATTCATTTGATTTTTTGTATAATTATTATTAAACAATAATTTTAAATTATATTTTTTGTTTAATAATTGTCATAAAGTCCTATAATCACATAATATATATATTATTTTTCAAAAAATAAATGTAAAAAAATCAATAATTATAATAATTAATATTAATATAATTAATATAATAATGATAATAATAATTAATAAAACAAATAAAAACAAATAAACAATACATATTTTATTTTAGGATTCATATAAGTTATATGTTACATGATATGTATCTCTTAAATTATGATATAATAAATTTGTATCCTGAAGATTTTTAATTTATCTTTAAAAATAATAATTATTTTTTTTATTTGCATTATTAGTAGAATAATCAAAATAATTCAAATAGTGAAAATAGTAAAAATAATTAAAATAACAAAAAAAAATAATAATTAGATAAAGAAAATAATCAAAATAGTGAGAATAATGCAATTAATGCAAATTTTGCTAATAAATCATGGAAATTGACATAGATTTACAAATACTGTATGTAATTAATTACCTATGCCCTTTACATTATCAATTCTATATACTCTTTTTTTTTTAGCCAGAATTGCGAGTTCTGATTTCATTTTATTTTATTTATTAAATAATTTTTCCAGAACTAGTGGATACAAACCTTTTCTATTAATCTTGTTTCATTCAATACTGACTAAACTTATAAATTTGACCATCGAATAAATTCAATTTAACGAAGATGTATCCCTTCTACTGTATTGTAGATCAATGACTTCTTTTCATCTAATATAATATTTTCGGGTGAAAATTTATAAGTCATGATAATAAATGAATATAATGATGCAAAATCCAAGTATGTAACCGGGCGTCTATTATTGAGATCTTTTATTGGAGGAAATATATATGCCTCAGGATGCTTTCTTTTCCTATAATTTACCCCTATCTGTGGTAAAAATACATTATGTTTAAAAGAATATACGCCTACAAGATTTCTTATTCTCATTCCATTTGCGTGATAGTGGGAGTCGAATAAAGATCCATAAGCAATTGAAGCAATATCTCTATAATCGTTTATCATGTTACGTGCGACTATAAGTTCTTGATAACTTGAATACATACTCTGCTGTTTTGGACATCTCTGATGATTTTGCAGTCTCATAAATTTTGGTTATAGTAGTTATCGGCATATAAACTTTACTTTTAAGATCACATTCTCCTAAATAAAATTGCGTGAATTATTTTTCCAACTTCCGACTGAGGATATAGCTTCATGAAAGATACACGAACATGATTGGAACGTATTCTGGTATCATCTTGTTATAATCGATCTTAACTTTAACAAACTTTTGTCTAAAAACCTTCCTTCTTCTCCTTTTCTTTATCCTCGTTCCTCCTTTCTTCTATCTCCGTTTTTCTGTATTTTGATTTGGTTTGTTAGAATTTTTACTTATCTCTTTATAGTAATCATAACACAAAATTTCTTCACCATTTTTTCGAAAAAGCCCCTCCCCCTGATTTTCGTCCTTACATCTACTTAAAACATTTAATTTTTTAGCCTTATTTATAATAAAAGACCAATCATAATCTAAATCGTTAAATCCAAGTTGACTCTCAGGCCAAAGGCTTGTAAATATACTGCTTTTGGTAATTTTACTTGATTATCGCAAATTATTGTAATAAGCAAGGACTTATATTATTTTTTATAGCATTTCTTCTTTCTTCAGTAATTGTAGCGATATAATTTCTTATTTGCATTATACCCAATACAGTAAATAGAAATGCTTTGACATGCTCTACTTTATACAGTATTTGTATAATATCGTAAAGGATATTTTTTTTTAGTTTCGAAATAATATTCTAGGAGGCAAAAATAGATGACACGTGACCTATTTAACCTGTAAAAATAATGATTAATTAATGGAATAAATTAATTGGTACAAATATTTTAGCAAGCTTGTGGCATAATGCATGACACAGAATCACTTACCTTTCCTTTAATAGCTCTAAAAGTTTTATCGATTTTGATCTTTTTCTTTTACTCTATAATGCTTTCATCTAAATATCTGTTAAAACATGTATAAAAAGATAAAGAAAGTATCAAATAAAGATGGAGAATTCGGTCAAGTCAAACCCGCCGCTTTTGAGTTTTAATTGTTAAATTAAAGTGACGGTTGCGCGAATTATGCTCCCAGTTAGCGATAGATTCGCTGTTATCCCGTCACAATATCGAAGAATACTCGAATACCTTTAATTGTTACTATAGCTTTTTGGCCATTAATAAAAGGGCCATATGAGCACAATACATAATATGATATTCTTCTTATCTTTTCAGTTGATTCTTTTACATCAATAGCCATAAATAAAATATCCTCCCTTTAAATATCACCTTTTTAAGGATTATTTTATCATATTTGGGACAAGTTTAATAATGAGAGAAAATACCTTTGAAATAATCATCACCAAAATATCGAAATAGTTGCCACCATCCATTTTTCTCAATTACAGATTTTGGAAAAGCGGTAGGGCACCGGTGGTATAACGCACAATTCTTTTCATTTCATACTCTAGATCAAAATTCAGAAGATGAGAATAAATTCGGGAGGTAAAACAATTCAGGGGAATTTTGGGCAGTCATATTTTAGGTACTAGAGGGATATAGAGTTCGCTAGAAATAGTCTACCTGTATATCATGTAAAGAGTGTGGTAAATTGGCTTTGGCGCGTGCAAGAAAGAGGGCACAAGGTAGATCTGAGGTAAGGCATTTGGTAACACTGTATATTCTGTAATAGTGACCAGCGAGTCTGTCGCTAAGAGTAGTCTAGATTCGCATAATGATCGGTAGATAAAAGAGTATTTTTAACAAAAGTGAGACGGATTTGATGTTGGTCGAAAAGTTTACTGTCTTTATTAATTCTTTCTCTTTATGCATTTTTATGCTAATTACATAATGATAACAAATCCAATTAATTAAATAAAATATTATGATGAAGTAATCTTTTATATTTTATTTTATTACATAATTATTGTTGAATTGATTTATAGCGCCACAATCAATTTTTTTGCGAATAACATTGTCGCAATTGTGTCATGATTTTGCGTTCGACAAGCCAGATCTCGGTAATATTGTGGGATTGAGAACTCAATGCAGATCGCGTTACCTTTACTCATGTTATAATTCATATTACATACGTATGTTGGGGTCGCGTCCAAGTTTTGGACGGAAAAAAGATAGCTGGATAAAACTTTTGAGTTGAAAGAAAAGGTTTTAGACTAGCCTTCCATTGCACGTGGTATTAAAGTTACGAATGCTTCAAAATAAATTGAGAATTATTATTGCTTTTTTTTTTATTAAATTATATTTTAATTCTATTAAATCGATTCAAGTTATTCGTATCACCATACAATGTTTGATAATGATGATTTTCTTTTGCGAGCTAGTGCATATGATAAATCCGAAACAGAGTTGAAAGCGACCTATTAAAAAAGCTTCGTCATTGGGTTTAAATTTATTGGATAAGAAATAATTCTATATTTTATTGAAAATATTCGCGATTAATTTACTTTGAAACAATGGTTGTTTAACCCTTATTGTATATCAAAGCATACATAGATTACATATGCTTATACGAAATTTGCATACTGTATACAAATTTACTATTCTGATATTATTGTACATCTTTTTGTATACCGTATACAAAATTTGCATAGAATGTAATGCATGAGCCTTACTTTGTAAAGAAATTGTACATAGTGCGTAAATGTATATGTAACCAATATGGTCAAAAAGACACAGTTTCTTACTATCTACATTTCATATATATATGCTCAAATAATTCCCTGGTAAAATTTTTGTCTGGTGAATCAGACTAATAAAATTTTTATCTAATGTAAAATACCCGCTGATTAATTATATCCTGAACTAATGTCATTCGCAATAAAGAGTGCCTGAGATTTTTTTTTTTTCTAAATGCCATTCGCAATAAAAAGAAGGACGTGAAATTTTTTTTTTTCTAAATGCCATTCGATGACAAGAATGTCTTTTTTTTTTTCTAAATGCCATTCGATGACAAGAATGTCTGAATCTTTTTTTTTTCTAAATGCAAAGAATACACAATTAATGAGGAGGTATTCTGTGAAGAGATGAAGAAAGTTTTTCGATATACTATAAACAATTTAGTTATATTAATTAAAGAGTTGCATAGTCATTTTATGAAAAGAGAAATATATTTCATATCAATAAAACAAAGTTTTTTTTTTAACGTAATAATGCTTTAAAAACATAGCATTTGATGTTCATCTTTAATAAAGTACAATCGAAAATGATTACGTTTCAATTATGTGTGACAACTTATCACAGTAATATATTAATTTCATAATTCGTTTTTACACTTATTGTACGGTAGTACAGTTAGTACATTACTGCTGTATTGTTGATTATTTTCATGCATATTCCGTATGTGCATTGAAGGAAACCACAATGGTCACGACTCCGTAGTTTCACAATACGGTCTCGAATAAACCTTCGGGGTATTATATTAAGGTAGCAAACTAGCTTAAGAAAATCGAAAAAAACTTATACAATCACTTTTCTCTTGTTTCTTAAAAATGCCCCCTATTAAAGGTATTGGCAAAAGGGATCCAAATATAACTATAACACGACAGGGTGTTCAAAACTACATAAAAACAATAAAGCGGTTAGATTCTTCAAAAGAGCCTTTCCCGATCAAAAGAATAGACCTACAGACTTATATTAAAACTAAAATCGAGGATGGTGTATCACGTGAAACTCTAAGCCGTTACATAGGAGACATTAAATCTCATAATATCGCTATCAAAAAAGGATGGGATTATAGCGTATTTGAGCCCCTCTTAGAACAAGGTTTGAGGCAATTAAGGACAAACAAAAGTCGATCTATCAGTGGTAAGCAATTTTCAATTCAATATTTATTATATTTACCAATAATATCATGGTTTCTTTTTAAATTATCAGATGTGACTCAAGATAGAGCAGATAGGCAATTGCATGCAAGTGATTCGGGTAATATCCCTTCTGACTCGTCAAGCCCAACTTATGCCCCAAGTTATTTAGGAAATGCAATAAACACCGAAGACTGGATTGTCCAATATCTACGTGAGGGTGACGCGAATAGAGAATTAACTATAAGTAATTCTTCTTTAGGGTCAAGTCAGGCTTATCCTCAAAACTGTTCAGAAAATGTGACTCTTCATCCTGAACAAACTGTTGACCTAATGAACTCTGAAAAGTGTACTTCTTCAACTGATCAAAATATTTGTGAAAACAACGTAAATAGTGAATTATCTATGAATAACTCGTTTACAATTCCTCCCGAAGTGACAAATCAACATTTTTATCAAACCTCTCCGGGAAATAATTTCCTTCTTCCAGGACAAGGGATAGTTTTCTCAATGAACGCTGAAGACTTGGGCTTTCAGCCTGACAAACATGAAATCAATAGAGAGTTATCTATAAGTAATTCTCCCGGAATGCAAAGTCAAGCTTCTCCTTTAAGGAATGCCCCTCTTAATGATTTCATAAACTCTGAAAAATGTAGTTCCAGACCGGACCAAAATCTTGGTAAAGGCGTGATGAATAAAGAAGCACCTATAATTGATCTAGATGCAATTCTTCTTTCTGCAGTACCTTATCAAGTTTATCCTCAAGCCTTTCCGGGGAATATTTATTTCCAAGGACAAGAATATGTTGATCGCATGACTGTCACTGAAACTTGGATTTTAAACCTGGTACTGTACTGATGTTAATCAGTTTAATCTAATTTCATCTAGGAATACTTATACGAAATTTTTTATGCATCAGAGTTAAATAAACTTTTACAGTTATTGACACAAACGACAACCATGCATTCTGACTCACGGCGTGATTTGCGAGAGTTAACTAACCGTCTCGAATCCGGTACCGTAACTCAACTTTTTATACAGTATGCTTAAATTTTCATTTACGACTAATCCACTAACAATCCATTTTCATTATTAGGATATTCAACTCGTGAGGTCTTCTTAGAATTCGATAAACATCTACGAGAGGTTGAAGATCAGGTTTCTTGTTTACGTTTGGAAGTAAAAAAGTTTGCTTCTATGTGAATATTTTTAATCAAATTTAATTTAGGAAAGTAAGATTTATTGTAAATTATTTTATATATGGCTATGATATTACATGCAGAACATTGAAAAAAAATTGTCAAAAAAATTTTTTTATCACAAACAAGCGTGCCCATAAGGTCTTGATTCTCGAACCATCTCTTCAAAAGTGTTATGTTTATCATATTTATAGAGTAATTGTGATAATAATAAGAGAAATGTATACGTGTCTTTAGATACTACTCCACTATCGATTATAGTAAAGTATGCAGATATAAATACTGTTTATATTATTGTATGTAATTCATATAAATATTGTAACAGCCGTTCGCGAACTTGTCGCTACGAAATAGCAGAATTCGCGCGACTGTTAATTAAGGTAAAAGATGTGAGGCGTGTTGATTTGGTCGAGAGTTAAATAATAATTTTACTGATCGATTCATTAAAAAATTTCCTACTTATTGACATTACATTCTTTCTTTTTATACTTTAATCATCCGCATTATTAAGGGTGGCTATGCTACTAAAGAATAATAGTCATTATATTATATAATTCCTTTCCCTCCTCTATCATTCGATAATCGTACACCTCCAAATGCCTGTCGCGGCGATCTGTCACGTGGTTCCAATTACTCTTGTTATAATTCTAGAAAAATTTACTATTTTTTAGTTAACCATAATAAAGCCTAAGAAAGTTATTTTTTTCTATATTAAAGATAGCAAGAGTTTTTTAATATTATCATTCCGAAGTATTCTAATCTAATTGAAATATAATATATGTGTGGTGAATATACACTATAGATACGTACAATAGATTTTTCTTATAAAGTACTATGAAAAATACATATAAAAGTATTTAGTTGAGTAACTTGCACGTGACAATATTTTTTGTAATGTGGACTAACAAATCAATTGCGTTTATTAATTAATGAGAGAAAAAAACAAAAATGTTAAGTATTATAACATTTCTGGTAGTAGTACTGTATAATAGATTTTTGAAATGATGTTGCAAATATAATCAATAAATAACTTGAAACCAACTATATGGAACACAAATGTAAAATAGTTTTCAATATCTTGTAAATTATTATAATATTTAATAAAAGTCTTGTATTTATTGTCTGTTATAACTTTAAAAAAAGAATATAATTGATGAATAAATAGTGCAAAAATTTATTGATTTGTAATTAAAAATTAATATTTTTATAGCAAAAACAAGTAAACAAATATTCCTTTTTCTTTTGGATATAAATAATAACAAAATATGATTTTATGATAACGCTGCAAGTCTTTAACTCTAATACATATTTATAAAAACCAACCTATATTAAGTAAACAAAGATTTAGAATATAGAAATAAAAAAAAAAGTAAGTTATTACAAAATGAAATTTGTTAAAAAATACTATTGTACGATATTTTTTGCAATATATACATATAATAATACCATAGAAATTTATTGAAAAAAATAAAAGAGCAAAAAAATAAACTGAATATTAGACTTGAATTAATCAATCTAGGATTTGTATACTTTTTTCTTCTTTAATAGTATTATATATTTTATTTATTTTTAAAACCTTATTTGAAATTGAATTTGTTATATAATATTAATTACATTTAATATATTAAATTGTGTTAAAATAGTACTGTAATAAATCTTTCTGAATTATTTATAATATACACAAGCTGTTCTTTTCTGTTGTTTGTTTCTTTCTGTTTTTTTATTCTATTAAATATTTTTTTTTTTAGCATTTGTATATATATAATTTTTGCCAATGTTCTATATAATTTAAAGAAATTTGTAGAGATTTTATATATTTGTATAGATTTTTACTATTAAAAATTTTTTTATTATTTTTATATTTATTAATAATATATTTTACAATTATTAGTTTTACTCTATCTATATTCTTGTTTTATACTATACTTTTTTTGTATTTTTTAAACAAAATAAAATAGCAAAATAAAGTAATAACAAAAAAATAGAATAAATCAAAAAAATAAATCAAAATATTAAATTATAAGATAATTGCTAATATATATTTTATTTATCAAAGAATTTATTTGTAAAAAAAATTAAAGGACAATAAATTTTATTTGATTAAATATCACAGTTACTATCAAATTATATAAAGTTAAAGACTTTTCCAATATTTAATTATTCTGGTTTTGTAAGGCTTGAAATATAAAAAGAATTTGGTTATTTAAAGTTTTTATACAATCTTTAACAAAAACTTTAATATTTATACTTAAAACTATTACTTAAAACTTTTTATATTTTCTGTTATAAAAGCTTGATTTTATTAAATCAATTTATATATTAGATACAAAAAACTATTTTTGTTATTTATATTTGTATTATATTATTTGTATTATTTTTTTCATTTGTACTGTTTGTAATATTTCTGTTATTTCTGGAATCCTAATTATTCTAATTATTTTTAGAATTATCAGAATAAAAATAATTGTCAGAATCCTTAAGATTTTAGAAAAATCCTAAAAATTCTTTGTATTTATAATCATTATATTATATGAACAACTTTAATTCAAACCTTTACATATATAATTTCTAATTTATATTTTTTCTAAATAATTGTATATCTTATTATAAGTTAAAAAAAATTTTATAAATAAATTAAAAAAAAAAAATACAGAATTTTTTAAAGTTATATTATATAATTTATTAACAGTAAATTGGATTTGAGATAAATATATCTTTTTATAAAACTTAATAAAATTATTTTATTAATAATTGTATATTTTATTAATAATAAAATTTTGTTAAATATGCTTAAAAATTTGATAGAATTATTAATTAACAGTTATTAAAATTGAATTTTTTATACTTTTTTATATTTTTTTTATTTGTAATTTCAACAATATTAATTGTCTATAATTAATTATTAAAAAAAAATCATTACATTTTATATCTTTATTATTTTATAAATCTTATTATTATTATTATATGAAATTTTGTATAATTAATTATTAAAATCTAAAACATTATTATTAAATAAATATTATTTATTAAGATAATATACTGAATTGAATTATAATTAAATACCTATCTATATATTTATACTTATATTTGAATAATATACTTTCTTTAGTAATTTCTTTTATTTTATTATTTTATATTCAAGTACTAAAAGTAAGTATATATATAAGATCTTAAAATTAATATGTAAGTTTTTTCATTATTGTTTCTTTAGGATTAATTATTAAATTTAAAATTTCAAAATTAATTAATTATTAGTTTTTTTATTAAAAGCTATATTAAAATATATGGAATATATATATATAATCTTGTATTGTAAATTAATTTAAGTATTAAAATATCCAAGAATTTAATATTTTGTATAAAGTATAATGATTTTTATATTCATCTATAAAAATATTATTGTTTTTATCAACAATTTTTTTTAAAATTATATTTACAAGTATCAAAGTAATTTAGCTTTCAAAAGTTTTAAAGTTATAGTATAAATATAATTTTTTTATAGGCATTAAATATAAGATTTTTATTAAATTTTTGTTTGTTATTAAATATTAAGAAATCTTTATAAAATAAATTAATTCTAGCCTATCAAAAATAAAAATTAACACATGTGAATCTTTAGAAACCAAGTAGAAAAAAAAAAGTAAACAATTGCTAGTTATTAATTAAATTATAAATCGTACATATAAAGATGGGTCCCTAAATTAAAAGCGAGGACATAATTCAAATGTCTCTTACTATTAAAAAAGTTTTTTTAAAAATATAAGGTCAGAAAAAAACTACCTACAAAGGTTTTTTTGCAATTTAGGACATTTGATCCAAGTGTTTTTTGAATTATGTCCCTATTAAAGTAATGAATAAATAATTATGTCCCTTCAAAAGGGACATAATTGATCTGCAAAATTTTATATGCTAAATAGTTTAGGGACCCATCCTTAATGATGGCACCATGCAAGTCACATATAACTCAATGAATTTGGTCGTGTGATATTTTGTGGTGTTGTTGCTGTTGTGGAGTTTGGTGTGTTGTGATGTAAATAATAAGATAACTAGAATGCGTTTCAGATGTCTATTATGTTGTTTTGATAAGGTGTTGTATATTGTGATTACTGGAACCCATGCAGGGCACTAGTCACACACTCTCCCAATCTGGTAAGTTGTTGTGTTGTTTTGGTGTATGGAAGTGATATAAATTGTAATTGGTGTTTTATGTGTTGCAAATCATTTAATAGAGGTAAGCTAGTTGCGGTTTTTGTGTTGAAATTTGTGAATGAGGACTGGTAACTAGCCAGAAGATTATATGAAATCTAGCACTAGTTATCATCAGCAGAAAACAAAAAAAACTCTAAAAAAATAAAATGCAGCCTCTTGAGAATAGGACTGTTTTTGAGTTGAAGATGAAAAATGTGATTGTTTTATAGCGGTTATGTTTAGAAATGGCCTTCACATAGAAAATTTTTTTTTTATTTGTCTTCTCTGTTCCAAGTTATTGCCCAGTGCCATTACCAGTCACTAGATCTCTTAGAGCAGGCTCCATTGCTGGAAACCCCAGGGGCCAATCTTATCCTTGAAACCTCCACTGTTCTAAATCAGTTCTCTGTTCTATGTTCCCTCCCAAAAAGACATATTCCATTAGACAAAGTTCCTTGGAAGAAAGAAGCTCCCTAAAAAGGCAATTTTCTATGGATAGAGATGTTGTGAGAAAGAGTTTTTTTATATTATTGCTTATTACTGTTTTATTTAATTATATATTGTTCTTAACAACAAGTCTATTACTAATCTAGATTATACATGTAGTCATATTGTTAATATTTATCATATATAGTAATACAATTTTCAATTAAACATGATTTTCAATTAATTTTTTATGTTTTTAATAGTAATATGGTTTTTGAAAAATGTCTGAATTCAATTTTATTACATGTATAATTCAGACTATACATGTTGCTGAAATTCATAGATCCTTGACACAATTAATTGAGTCACTATTAAAACATATAAATAATTGAGTCA